>JAANSK020291968.1:0-10431 GCA_011763485.2 Isoetes engelmannii
TTGTGCTTGTACATAACTTTGATGATTATAATCGATGTTTTTTGGAGAAAATTGCTCCAACACTTGTTTTTTTCTAGTAAACACTCTACTTTTTGCAATGATTTTATTGTGTTCCTTTATCAACACTCCTACAATATTACCACCAATTCATGTACAAAAAAAAATCAGGTTTCAAATTCTTGACCAAAACATAGGTTAAAAACCCGACAAAAAAAATAAAATGAAATGAGGCATAAGTTCATTATAGTGGAATCGAGGTTTTTAGTTTTCAATGGAGATATTTCACTGTTTCACACTGCAATATTAACTTGTTGAGTAGTTGAAGTAACATGGAGAAGGCACATGTTTTGAAGTAGCAAATTTGAATTTTCTTTTGAACTTTCAACAATATCTCTTGAAGAGATATTTTTCCCAATAACAATATTCTTGCCATTGTTATATGTTTTATTTTTTCCTGACTCTTTGGTTTGCAATGAGTACTTAGTCTGGGTTTCCTTTGTTAATGAATCTCTCGTACCTTTGGCTAGAATCCAGTTTGACAGATACCATATTGGTTTAGTGTGATTCTAACCAAAGTTTTTGTTTAGCTGAGGGTTTGATTCTCTAACTATTTGAGACAAAGTAGAATGGAGGTCCTTTGTTTTTCCAGTGCAAAGATCATCTTTGCTTTGCCTTTTAAGTTATACTTTTTTCTGTCAGTCATTGGAGCATCAGAAGATGAGTCTTTTCCATTAATATAATCTGTTATGTTCTGTTGTTCTCTTTCCAATCTTGTCTTAGCAATTCTTTTGGCACTGCCATTAACTCTAATCCAAGATGGATTTTGAGCATTTTGGATATCCACTTTTCCCTGAACAATGTGGTAGAATCCTCCATACTATATGGCACCATAGCGTGAACCCCAACATTTTCTTTTGTGTTACTCCCCTTTTCCTTGCAATCTGCATACCAAAAATGCCTAGCACCACAAGTTAAGCAATTTGAAGGTAAGCCATTCCACCTAAGGTCCAAAGAGACTTTTTGCCCAAAGCACTCTGTGAATGAAATTGAACAGGAATGGTTTTGATAAGATCAAGTTGCACGTATGCAATAGGAGGCTTGTAGGGCATAAGCAGTAGAGACATAGGTACCAATAGGACATGACATGATAGGATAGGATAGGACAGGACAGGACAGGACATGATAGATCTTTATAAATAGAGTTTATTGGATTAAGACTGTAGAGAGAGGTTGAGGCCACACAATAATTGTTCAGGTCAGTAGTAGCAAGTTTTGGATTCTATTTGATGAAAGATAAATGGAAATAATTATAAACAAGAGTACCACTATGTAAAAGGAAGTTAGCAGACCTTCGATTTCCACATTCGACCATGACATAAGGATAGCTAAGCCAATAAACAACATTAATAGCAAAATCCTTTTGAAGCGAAAGCAAATGAGACCAAAGTTTTTTAATGCTAATCCCAAGTTTCTTGACTTTCACAATGATAGTAGTGTTGGAGAGACGTTTCATTTTTTCAAAAACCATGGGAGAATTAAGAGAAATACCATGAACATTTGCGAGTTTTGTAGAAATGTTGGGTCATTCATGTTGAAGAATTCCATTCCAGACAGCATCTTGATTTATCTCATTTGTGGGTCTCGGGGTTCTAAAAGGAGCAAGAACACCAGTAGCAGGATTTATTTCAGGGACAAATTCAAGCAGACTCGGATCTTTTGAATTATTGTCCCCAATCGGGGTCTTACTTTCTGATATTCTTTAGCATTTTTTATGTTATGAAAATGGTTTTTGGCGCGACGTTAAAATACTTATCTTATCTTATCTTATTATTGAATATATTGATGGCCCTCTTCTTATGGTATACTTGTATATCAAATGCTCTCAGTCATTTCCTTGCATTGGATGCCCTGTAAGAAATTTACTGGATGCACATACCCTTCCCTTAGTTTGTTAACACGTTGTCGAGGATGGCGTCGAAAGATCACATGCTCCATCATCAGTCCATCAACGGAGCTCCAGCTGTGGTATAGCATGATACCCCTTGTATGATTCTTTTCCACTCACATCCAATTTTTTCGTAAAGAAAATTGCAAGTTATCATTCTCTGTTGTTTTTACTCTGCATTTTTCTTAGTACATTTTTATAGTGTTCCTGGTCCCTCTACAGATTCTGTGTTTCTTTATTAATATATTTTCTATGTGTTCTTGGTCATGGAACTTTAGAGTCCACACACATACAGACTACTCAAAGCTCATATGCCTTACTATTCATATGAGTTCAAATCTAATGAACTTTTATCAAGGTATTTAAGATGTCTTTAAAATGTTGTCTCTTGAAAGAGGTTCAAATGATTGTGGAGAATGTGGAGGTAAACTTACTACTCGTACTAAAAAATTAAAGTAAGTGAAGCACATATTCTAAAATTACAAGAGCTAGGATGATACAGAGATACATTGGACACCAAAATAGATTGCAGTTATATGCTTCACATCTGATACTAATCTTAAGTCTAGCAAGTTGTTTGTCTCCACCCTGTTTGGCATCTAATTATTGTGTTGTTGAAAGGACAACACGGCGCTCCAAAGGAGTTGAAGTCAGTCATAATGCATTGCAAATTTCGGCCAACCTTGATGTAGTGGTAATTTTAGTAAAATGTATGTCCAAATTTCAGTTCCCTTGAATAGTCGTATCATTGTTATACATAGGTCTATCTGCACACATCACCAATGTGCCAAAGCATTTATTGTTATTCCAGCAATGCTATTCGATATCATTTCCTCGCCTTCTTTGCAAACAAAGGTATAGCTTCTCCCTAATATATTTGCTGTATTGCATGTGGACAAGGGGTAGCCTTCAATTGTTTTATGGGGCAATTAGGGGGATAGTCTATGGTTTCAGAAATGGTCATTTTTATATCCATATGAAACCCCCATGGAACCCGTTGTTATTATGCTACACATTTGTTCATATTTGTTTTATGTTAATTTCTCTCTTCACAGTCATACTTTGCCTTGAATATACAAGAATGACTAAAAGGGTCTTCTTTTTGTATGTCATACTTTGCCTGAATATACAAGAATGACTAAAAGGGTCTTCTTTTGTATGTTGTACGCAGAGGTCTACTCATTTGTATATCTAGAGTGTGCACCATATTTTCTTGTTTGAGATTTATAGGCCAATTAGTCTCAGTGAACAATAAAAATACATGCATTGATATTCATTCATTCTGTTTTTTTGTGTTTTTTCTAATATTTGGTTAGGTATGTATTTTCTTACGTGCATGCGTTTGTTAAATCGTATGCAAAAATTGGCCTTTGTATTTTAGGGCAAGGAAAGTTTTTTTTTTTTTTTTTTTAATTCAAAGCCTGTCGGATTTGTCACATTTGCAGGATCGATTTGCAGTGTCAATCAAATTATTACGCAATATCGCTTGGTGCAAGGGTATTGGTTCAGACAAAATGGCAATGTTTTTGTGATTTGTTCTATACTTAAGAAAGATCATAATGGAAAAGCTCACAGATCATCATGCAGCGATGGCAGATCCATGGGTCTAGTTGCTGCACCATTTATGCTTCTATTTCTTGCTTTTTGAAATAATAATCACCATTATATGCCAAACACTTTTGGTGCCAAACCACTTGATCATGATGTGAGTTGAATAGTACCATTGCAAGTTTGTATTCCCTAATGCATAGTATAGACATTCCAAAATAAAGCGCACATAAAATACCCCAAACTGATAGTATTGTATCACTTGATACTCTGAATTGAGTGTCAAAATCATGTTCAATTGCTGATTGCTGTAGAACTACAAAATTTAGAGCAATGCTTTCACTATCGCATCCAGGTGAATGTAAAAGAATATTACAATTGTAATAGGCCGTCCCAAGGTCAATTCTATCCCAACAGCCACCAGAACTAACCGCCATGGGCATATCCCCTAGTGCCTCAATATACCAACCAAAACCAAAGCAACAAACTTAGTGAGCAGTTTGCATGGCGAGTGGCAGATGATTGCTTGCTCTGGCATTGTCTACAATCCTAGTCACATTACCAATATTCTCCTGGGGAAATCCAAAGCATGATTCTAAGAAAAGACAACACAAAATGGCCATGGAAATGAATAAATAGCCTGAAACTACCTTCCATACTGCAAGACGTGACCGCAAATCTCTCCACTGTGCTGGCCCGAACATGCGCTCCGTTGCACGACTGCACATATTAGATCAACTGCATCAGGCCCAAAACTCAACCACGTTAATGATCAATTTTACTCACTTTATAATAACAACTTCCTGCATTTGATCCATCTTGGCATCAAGCACTTTTGCAGCAATTGCCCGCACTACCCAGTATTCAACATCGTCATCTGCAACCTAAACCAAATATAAGGCCAATAGCTTAGCAACTGGATATACTTCAGGGGAAGCTCCAATAAACTAAAACTTCAAAAGCCACCTTCAACGTCTCCTTAATTACAGAATAGGGGACCTCGCCTGAACTCTTGGAAGCAAGACTAGCAAGCGACATCAGGCGCATCTTTGTGATACAGTCCTCCTGATTAATACCTGCCAGAAGAAATAGTATGAGAAGCTCCTGATACACATGATTGCCAACCTTAAAAGATGGGAGTCATTGCCATACCATAACTCTTCAGGAGACTAGAATTTCCAGCTTCAAATTCCAAATAGGCATTTAAATGTGAGAGCAGAAATATCTCTAGCAGCCTGTAGACAGGCCCAAACTTGGGGTCTTTTGCAAGCTGCTGAACAACAGGCATTTCAAGCAAATCACACTGCATACAGAAAATAAACAATTAAAGCCATCAGAGGCATTATACCAGGTTATAAGATAGTTACAAACATATATTGCTGGCAGAGCTTGTTGCAAACTTTAGTACAGACATATGATGCATTAAATATGATACAAGACACCAATTTATTTATAACCTAGTAATTTGAATTTTAGGTTAATTTTAATAATGCTCAGGTCAGGGACAGACCAAGTCCCCACCTGAAACATGTCTGGTGCTTTGATGAAGTCGACTATTGCCTTGACAGCTTCTTCTTTTGCCTCTGCTAAGGTGTGTTGATCTTCGTCGTTGAAAGTCGTTAAATACTTTAACAGGAATGAATATGAGTCTTTGAAAGAGCTGCATACAATTTTAGCTTATCCCGTAAGTAATTGAAATGCTGGGTCCACTTTACAAATTTCATCATGTATGTACCCTTTATTGTCCCTCAAGATATTGGTCACTGTCAAAAAAAGTTCTCTTTTCTCTGTTGTTCCTATATTCCATTCCTTCAAGAAAGCATCCATTCGTTTAAATGAACCCATCACCAGCTCCGGAACTTTACCGTTGATGGCAAGTTTCAGCGCTCTCTTGTATATCAAGTAACGCCCATATGGATTATCAAGTAGATTGTAAAGATTAAACAGGCTACACCAAGTAAACATAATGAGTATTGATATAGTGGGTATTCTGTCGAAGAATGTATATAGTGTCTTACAGTCTTAGTCTGAGAGTAGGTTTATCGGTAGGTTGGGCAGTCAATTTGGTAGCAATCTGATCAGCCATGGCAAGTGCTTCATCTGGGCTTCTTGCTTTAGAAACTAAACTGCAAATGACAGTGAAAATGCACTCCAGATCTGCAAGCATAATGAGAACATAAGTTACGAACATACCACACTCATTCAAGGCAAATAGGGCTTGTTATTATACCTTTTTCTGATGCGTTTCCAAGTACCAAATCAGCGGATGTAAGAAGAAGGGAAACCAAGTCCGACCACCTCCCTTCAGCATACAAGGACTCAGCTTCTTCAAAAAACCTTTGTACCTGAGGCTCTGCTACCTAACAAAAAGAAAAAAATCAGGTTTTTCGTCAAGAGTTATTAAAATGAATTGCTGAGATACCTCTGGTCCGGCGTCGTTCCAGGCAAGATGGGCTGTAAACCGAGCCACAGCGAGCGTGGGATCCTCATCTGATGTTTCCACCAGAGTCGTCATCTGTCCAATTCAACAAGTAACCCCGCTGAAAGACTGCTCCAACCCTAAGCTCGCCTGGATATCCAGAACCCTAATTTCTGGAATTTGAGTATGTCCCCAGATCTAACGGCTGATGTTTGATTTCGACGACAAGTATTGTTGGAATTGAAATATAGTTTAGTGCCTTGGGGGTGTACCAACAGTCGACCTACTAAGAATTATCTTATGCAATTGTTGATGGGGAAATTTATAACATACAGCAAATTTATCACATCGGCCAAGGCGTCGCAAACATTTCTTTTGCCCAATTCGCTGCAAAAGAAGTTTTGTATCAAGTTGGAAGGATCTTAGTTATGAACATGCAAAAGTTGAACTCAGTATGTTTAAGTCAAAAGGATCTTAGTTATGAACATGCAAAAGTTGAACTAAGTATGTTTAATTATGTTTGCAATTGTTGACGGGTAAATTTATAACATATAAGGTTTTGCATAGTTAAGGGGAGTATTTGTATCCTTAAACCGTATCTTTCTGACGTCAGTAAATTGGGTTTTTTTTTGCATGGTTGAGGTTTTGTTCGAAACCTATTTCTTTTCTCAAGGGGATGGTGTGGCGCTAGGGTCGCCGGCTGGTGGAGACGATGGAGGAGTGGAGCTGGAGATGTTTTTGGTGGTGGAGTTGCTCTTGCCATTCTGTGGCAGTCCCAGGTAAGGCTTGTATTTGAATTTGGTGTTCGTTGTCTTCAAGCAGACTGTGCTTTTGGTTGTGGATTCGTTTGGAGGTTGTAGTGTTCTTGCCCTTCTATGGTGGTTTGGGCTTCACTGCAGCGTTTGTTTTCCGGGCACTATGATGAAGAAAGCTGCTAGGTCTAAGAAGCATAATGTTTCTCCTGGAGCCAGTTTTTCGTGTATAAATGATGTTTTTTCTTTAGGAAATGCAAAGGGTAAGAGTAAGGGGAAAGGTAAATTGGGGGATGAGGATGATGTAACGGCCTGCTTGATGTGAGTCTCACGTTATGGTATGCAGGAAGGGACGTGCCATTGAAGATGTTTGATACCCTAGTGGAGTTTATAAACAATGAGACCCCAGCGGAGGTTGTTCCCTTGAGAGGGGATCCAAACTTGTAATGGTCCTAGGCACTAAGAGCCCAGCAATTATATGGTAATTGCATATAATGCATTTATCTTATAAATGGGATATATGCATGGTATATCTCCACAATAAGCAAAGGGGTTGCGAAAAAAGATTTCTTGAAAGAGGGCTTTTGGTACGTGAGTTATTTTGCAAGGGAGGGCTTGTGGAGTTTTGAGTAGTTAAGGAGCAGCACCAGAAGGAGTTTGAGTTGCTGAGGAGCACCGAAAGGATTAGAGGGATTACATCGGAGGGATTAGCTGAAGATGCCAAAGACTAGTACTGCATCGATTCTTCTTCTTCATATGGGGTTTTGTTTCTATGGATTCAACTTGAGGTTTGCATAGTCTGCCAGGAATAAATTGCACATGCTTTTATGAGCATCTTGTGTTGAGGATGAAGCTTGGATAAGGGCTGGATCAGCCCAGAATAGCTTTAGGTCGAAATTGCTGCTAGAAGGTCGTCATGGCTGAATCAAGTTCTTTGGGTATGATCAAAGAGCTTTATGGGAGACTCCAGACTATCAAAATAAGAAGAAAAAGGTAAAAAATGGACTAGAATGGGCCGAAATTGAGTCTAATAAGGTCTTTTTGCCTCGAAAAAGCGCTGAAGAGAAGGACTTACCTGCCGGGAAAGAGGCTGAAGAGTTCTTCATTTTCTTTTGTCTTCTTTTAATATAGTGTGCCTTTGAAAAGATCAAGTAACCTGTGATTGGGTTAGGCTACAACAATTTGGAAAGAGCCGATTTTGGATCAAAGAGGGTTGATTTGCTTAGAAGTAGATGCAGATCCACGCTGCCAAGTAATTCCACGTTTCTTTCCCTTTTGGTTATTTTCCTGTTGTCATCACATGTATCTTTATGTTAGCAATTTGACTAATTGTGTACAAAGACAATAATTGAGTTGGGTATGTTAGAGCAAAGCTTAAAGCTTAATGCTAGGCTGGAGGAAAAAGCCACAGACTTGGGCTGGGAATTAACAAATTGTAAGAACTTTCATTTTATGAATGGTTGCTTTTAACTAAGACATTATGTAATCTAAATCTAATAAATAAAATGTATCAAGGATAATTGTATGGGCTTACCCTTGGAAATGGGGCTAGCATTGGGACTACTTGAGAAGTGTTCCAGGCAATTGCGACCAAGAGACCTTACGAATGTTCCAAGCAATTGGGACTACTTGAGAAGTGTTCCAAGCAATTGCGACCAAGAGACCTTACGAATTTTAAGCTGGTAATGCGTAGTGTGAGACTCTGCTTTGCATGCGCTGAATAATTCATTAGCTATGAAAGTGGTTTTTACATATTAAATTCTAGCTAAGGAGCCTTAATGGAATAATGTTGGGTATTGTGGCATGCATCAAGGGTACACCATGGGTGTGATATAATTAGGGAAAGCTGCTTCAACTCGAACAGACTCTAATCATGAACATCCTCGACAAGAGTGGTCTGCACATGTATAATAAATGTCATATTTGAATACCACATGTCATAATCTGGCAATTGCATCACTATGTCCTATTTCTTGGTATTTTATTATGTACTTGGATCCTCCAGGGTCGGGCTCCTAGGTTCGGTGGTCTGGCTTGCTTCGACATGGTCATGTTCATCTGTGTTCTCTGTATTTGTGCTCTGTGACATTGGGTGTGGCTTCCTAGTGTGGATGCACGTCACCTCTGTGACTCCATGGTAAGAGGTCCTTTAGTGCCAAACGTGGGCTGGGAAGGATATGCGCATACGAGGTTCACCCCACCAATCCTGCTACAGGGCTTGGAATATAAGGTGGTTGGGCATTTTCTGCTAACACGGCCTGCATGTAGACTAGCTGAGCTTTTCATTGTCCCGCAGCTTTATTTATGATGTTTTGGTAATTTGGCTATGTTCTTTCCTAATGCTCATGATGTTTCCTTTGTTGTCATTGTCTAGCATAATAGATTCTAAACGATAAAAATGTGGTCTATTTTTACCTTAAACAACTCGCAGGTATACCAGCGCCTCAAGATCGAGATGCAGCAGCCCCAACGCTACCGAAATCGGACCCTTTCATATCAGAGAATCACAAAGAAGGGTAGGACGCAGACAGAGGAATTCGAAAGTTACAATTTGGTGAGGTGTGGGATTTCCTCCTCTAGAATCCTCCACGTTGACGTGGCAGCATCCCATTGGCTGTACCTACGGGGGAAGGATCCCAGCCTCCGGAATCCCACACCTAGCATGTTGTTGTCCGATTCATTGATGTACGCAGATTGGGAATGTAATAAAAACTCGACTGTCAGCCATTGCGATGCTACCATGTGGATGGCAGAGATTTTGGATGTGGTGATCTCGGAGGGTGGGATAACAAAGAAGCCAGGGAACAATTCAGATCTATCCAGCAAAAAATCCTACAGCTGTCAGAAGTCTCCCTCCCCTCCGATGATTTCGAACGTCGGGATAGCCGTGACTGATAACGAGGTTGTGATCCCAGAGGGTGGGATCACAATGGTTGATAATGGCGGTTGGCTGATCCCGGAGTACAGTATCACTATGGTTGATAACGATATCGTATGTCTGCCAGGACAGTGTGATCCCGGAGAAGAGGATCACAGTGGCGGATAACGAGTTTGTTAGGCATGTGATCCCGGAGGATGGGATCACAAAGCTGACATGGGCAGTGATCTCGGAGGAGGGGATCACCTTGGTCGATATCGAGAGGGATTATCAACCCCGGAGGAGGGAATAACTACTTGGGATCTTGGAGGATGGGATCTCCACGGACGACTGGGGTTAGAGGGATTAGATGGCCCCTATTAGACTGATGGCACCTAACCGATCTCAGTACTCGAACTGGGGTTTGAAACGGATTTCGTCGAACAGGGCTGGGGATCTCGGACGACGAAATTCCCACCTCCAGGATTCCCTGAAACCCGGGTAATATATCTTCACGCTATGAAGTGGGTCTATTGAACAATTAAAACACAATTTTGTCAAGTATTTACTGGATATATTCCCAGAAGTAAGTGGTTGTCAGATGTACTTATTAACATGTTGTACTGGCATCATGCTATGTTATCCAAGATGCAAAGGCTGAAGTTTCAGATATATTCTTAAATAAAAAGAGTTGTACTCTATCCAAAATGAAGTATCGGTCCTGACGGTGAAACTTTGACATGTGATATCTCTCTTATCTGGTGTCAGATTTCGGCGTGCTTGGGCTCGTTGGAAAGCTTGTTCCGAGCTCTTTCTGTAGGTGTATAGCATCAGCTGTTTTGCATGTGGTTTGCTGCCTCAAACAGCGAATTTCCGGACTGGTTCGGATGTCATGGCTCCTGCCAAGGAG
>JAANSK020291979.1:0-10431 GCA_011763485.2 Isoetes engelmannii
TGATTTTTGTTTTCTGATTGGGCTACTCTATTTTTTCCATAAATGTTTTGCGATTTTGAACTTCAAATTGCACGTAATAGCTTTCCTTATTTCTTGCATTGGCAATTTGTCTGAAGTATTTCTTTCCTTTCATAGAATTATAATTGTAAAGCTATGCCTAGTTGTTGCCTGTAATTGGAGCAAGGATATGGCTGGTGTAATCGCATGACAGTGTAAGCAATGAGAAGGAAATGGAATGTGAAACTGAAAGGTGGACAAGAACTTTGTGCAAAAACTTTAGTGAAGATAAATATGCATTTGTTGATGTTGAGAAATGTATTGGACAATCTTATGCCTTTGTAGTGAGATCAATGGTGCAACATGGCCATAAAAATATGACAACATTGTGGGATGCAGGCGTTAGGTGACCTTGATGTTCACGAGGAGGTGATGAAAGTATATCAAGCAGTTCTTGTTCTTCTAGCACGCACAATGGAATGTAAGAGTGGCTTTAGACGACAAAACGTGGTAAAAGATGATTTACGAAAAGCTTAAGCTGGCCACTCTTGAGACCTTAATGATTTTTTCATTGTTTGCACCTGATGGAGATGCAAATTATGATCTGATTTTTGCTACTTGGATGGAAGACAAGAAATAGACAAGCAACATCGCATTGTGCCATTGTGAAACATATTAATATTACTAAGACTATGAGTTATTTTGGATCTTTTTTGTAGTTATCAGGCTTAAAATATATTATCTATAATCTAGCGATGTTTTTCCCTTATGATTTTTATTCGAATGTCTTTCAAAAACTTGGACATGCAAAAGAATGGCACACCAAAAATGTGCCCTTCAAATTGAATGGCAAGTTAAAAAGTTGCCCTTAAAAAAATACTAGAGCTCCCGTTCAAATTTAAGGCTTGCTTGTAAGTATGCTTTTTTTTCTCTTACATGTTATTTTCTTTAGAATCGAGAGCCTTTTGGAGACTCAAATAATGCTTAGAGTTTTCAACTATTCTATGTAAAGACTTCAAAAATCGTTGGGAAGAAACAAATCAACTCTCAAGCTTTGATCTTACGAGTTGCTCCAGCAGATTGGGCCCGCTTAGGTAACCGTGTTGTATATGGGCTCACATTCTTCGCATGCTTTGGAGGTATAAACTGTAATATATCTCTTGTGGGAGAAGCTGTTTGTAATCTGGGGGATATCCTTTCCTGCAAATAGACTAGAACGTGTTTATTTCCTTTCCATGCAAATCAACTGCAGTTATATTCTACAATCTTTCCATGCAAATCAACTGTATTAGATCCTACAATGCGCAGTTATATCTTAAAATCCCTACAAGAGTGAAAATTCGTTCTGCCGAGAACATTGGAAGTAGCTGTTTCGGCATAACATTTGTAGGCACATAATCAGCACGTTCTGGATTCAGATTTTCAATGGGACTTTCACATGATCTGAAAGAAAGACATAAGGAAAAAAGAATATATTATTGCTTTGTACTATGATTTTTTTGGCCTTAAAAACTTACAGGCATCGAAATCCAAGTAATGGTTTGCCAGTAAACATCGCATTTTCAATGTCTGATCCTTGAAGATGCATAGCGACCAGCCGTGCTATTTTCTGCAAAAGTTGGTCTTTGAGTGTTTTTTATTGGGGCAAGTTATAAAAATACCCCTATTTTCTTGCAAAATTTTGAAAATGCCCTTGTTTTAAGAATATTTTTCATAAAATGACCGTTGGGCTAAAATCATCAGAATCGGAGTCCGAAATCTTAAGTTAATGGTTACGATTTCTTTGTGTTAACGACATAACATAACTTGTAATTTCATAATCCGATTCAAGTGATTTTAGCGTTGATGGGAAGGCCTCATCCTCATCTACAATTCATCTGAAGAAACTATTTCTAGTTGAATCATCAGAAAAAAGTTACGATCATTTTATAAAAAATGCCTCTAAAACAGGGGCATTTTCACATACTATTATTATTATCCATGGGTTCAAGCAGGTTAGAAATATGCCTGGTATTCCTTCTTATCAGCCTTCTCGTTTTTGAGCTTTGATATTGATGCGCACGCCTCCTCAAATTGTTGTCCCAACTCTTCAAGGCCTTGCATGAGCTCTGCTAAAGTTTTTGAATCCTCTTTTGGTTGAATTTTGTTTTCTTTTAGGGCTCTCTGGAACCAAAAAATTTAGGAGGGATTTCACTTATGTGATGAAAATAAAACAAGAATGTGCAATCTTACCTCCAAGTCGTTTACAACTTCGGTGTGCTGTACTCCAGTTGTATTATAGGTTCCTTCGATAGTGCTACCATGAGAATAGTTTACATTATCTATCCTGAAGATTTGAGCTGGTTGCTGCTCGGGATAAACATTTTTCTCAGTTGACGGGCTAGTATCCTGTTGGTCATTTTGTTCCTCAGCTGTTTCTATATTTGGCTCCTTCACATCTAACATGGGCTCTGCATTTCCAACAGTACTTGGTGCCATAATTTCTGCTGCATTGCTCGTATCTGGAGAACCTTCGTTCTCAAATGTAGGTGGCGTACTTTCCGGCATATGAGAAAGCATATGATCGCTCTGCTGTTCTTTAGGTGCTTTTTGAACAGAGTCTGCATTCTCTATGCTCAACCGTCTTGCCAATTCCTTGCCAAATAATGCATTCAGTGATGGAAGACCACTCAAATTTTCGATTAAGCTTTTTGACCTCAATGGTGTATTATGTCCAGACATGATAAGGACCCCCTTCCCAAGGGATCCTATAGCATTAAACACCTGTTTAGTGAGTGAAAGTAAAATAAAACAGTTATCATATATCCTCATAAGAGAAGTTGCTATTTAATGCCATTAATATAAGTGAGTGATACGTCAGCATATGCACCTTGTATTAATCCTAAGTTCAAGTTCATATCCACATAATGCAGCAGAAACCAACTTTGAGTTTTCAACGAATCAGACAAAATCTACAAGCAGCTCAAGTAAGAAATACTTAATCAGAACTTAGGTGCTTAACCAGAATCTCCCTACCGTTGAACCGAATAACAAAATGCAATATTAAAGTTTATATGCAGCTTAGTTTATAATGCAAACCTTTTCAAATAGCTTCTCATGATTTTGTAGTGTTTCTTTCAACTCATCAGATGCAGGTAATGAGACCAAACTCTGCAAACAGGGAGAGCATAGTTAATATCCATTCAAGCTTTTAATATCTTTGATCTGGTTAGAACTTATTCTACTGCAGCAGAAGCTTGGAGAGATACTGAAAAGTAACTTTTGACAACCACTTACGGCAGCACCATTTGATGACAAAGTCAATGAAACTCTAGATGTTCTTCTTGGAGGAGCTGAAGTGATAGAACCCCTTCTCATCCTTGCAACAGCCTATTCCAACCATCAATACAAGAATACCACAAGGATATTGTGATGTAAACTTGTAGATGATTAAAATGGTTTCCTATATTAACCTCACATCAGTGGCATCTTGTGCTGCTTGTCTGAGTTCATCAACAACAGTAACATCAGCTTTCTTTTGCAGGCAGTGCTGGAGCTCTGCGAGTGCAGCTTCAAGCTGTGCTAAATCTTGCTTGGATGGCTTTGACAAACTTGCACGACGTTCTGTTATACTTGATCTACGTTCTGGTGGAGAGCTTGCTTGAATTTTATTCTCTGGTAGAGAGCTTGCTTGAATTTTATTCTCCAAGTTTGTGCAGACATTCTGGAGGAAAACAATGTACATGGGTCATATACAGGGATACAGCATGCATGCACAAGTACTCATACATAGGGTGCAGATCTTATTAAGATGGATGCAAAATTGCATTCTGTTTGCTCTCTCAACCGAATTAGTATGATAAATGAAGGTTATTTTTGATAAATTGTTCCCCCCAAAGAAATTAGAACATAACCACATTTCATTTGCATTATGGTGACAAGAAAGCCTTTACCAGCATATCCACACAAAACCGAACTCATTTTGAACTGGAAATAACAGTTACAAGGTACTCTCTTAAGGTAATTGATCACATGCAAAGCATGTCTGTACCCAGGTTTTTTTATCACAATATCATCCCCTTATTCTTAAAGCAAAATATTGGTTAAAATTTTGACAGGAAGTACTAAAACATCTTGGTCTTAAGAAAGTGGAGAAAAAGTAACGCCAGAATGGTCGCCAGGATTTGCGACTACAATCATAGTGCAGGAAGGGGAATAATGAAAATCAGATCTATAAGAAGGACCTGCAGGCATGAAGCTTTGTAAAATTCATGTGAATGTGATGCAGAAGGTGAGATGTCCAGGAGTCAACACTTTGTAAACAAAGTCGCTTCCAGAAGATTGACAATGTTCTAAATGACTTTTGAGTTTCTAAATCCTTTCACATTCTGCTTACCCCTGGCCACTGACTGGTGTTAAATATCTCTAATAAGGCAGAAATGTCCCATGTAGAAGTAACCCAACTTGCGTCTACTTCTCAATATATAAGATGGCACAACCAAGCACTTGATGGATGGATATACTATAGAGGTTTTGAGCAAATTTTGTGAATACCAAAAATGCAGCTATTACACATACAATCATCCATCTTGATTGTAATTTGTACGCCAGACTGACAGATCGATGGATACTTTATCTATAGATCCATTTGTAAGACATGTCTATATAACCTTGCTATTTTTTCTCCCTCGTCTGTAAAAACTGAATTAAGAATGCTGGCCAGTGCCAAGAATATTTATATCAATACCTGGAAATAAGTTCGGAGTTCTCCAAAATCTGTTGCTTGGTTCAAAATTATATACAGGGATACAACATGCATGATCCAAATAGTCATACATAGGACACAAATCTTATTAAGATGGATGCAAAATTCCCTTCTGTTTGCTATGATCAGCCGAATAAGTACGATAAATGAAGGCTAATTTTGATAGGTTGTTTCCCCCTAAGACAATAGATCATAACCTGCATTGTGGTGGAAAAAAAAGCCTCATCTACAGAAAAGAAAAAAATGCATTTCTAATCTGGAAATAACAGTCACCACTGTGCTCTCAAAGTAATCGATCACATGCAAAGCATGTCCGTATCCAGACTTCTCCCTTATTCTCAAAGCCAAACTTTGGTTGGAATTGACAGGAAGTAATAAAACATCTTGGTCTTGAAGAAAATGGAGAAAAACTGCAAACATCAGAATAGTGAGACTAGTGAGTAGTGAATGATCACCAGGATTTGTGACTGCACGAACAATGGAAATCTGATCTGTCACAAGGACCTGCCATTAATGTAATAGGCGATATGCATTGCCAACAAGAAGACGATATGCATTGTAAAAATCATGTGTGATGCAAAAGATCAAACCTCCAGGAGTAAATACTTTGTAGAAAAGTCATTTCCAGAATGTTGAATAATATTCTAGAAAGACTTTGAGTCTGTAGGTGCTTCCACATTCTCCTTACCCCTGATTACTCACTGGTGTTAAATATCTTTAATAAGGCAGAAATGTTCCATGTAGAAGTAACCCAACTTGTGTCTACTTCCAGTTATAGAAGATGGCATAACTAAGCAGTTGATATGATATACTAGAGGTTTTAGGCCAGTTTAGTGAATATCATGAATGTAGCTATTAAACAAACAATTATCCATGTTGATTGTGATATTATATACCAGACCAAATCAATAACTATTCCATCTCATAGCTCCAATCTTAAGACATGTCTATATAACCTTGCTATTTTTCTCCCCTATCTTTATAAGCTGAATCAAGAAAGATGGCCAGCACAAAGAATGCGAAGGATATTTAAACCAACACCTGGCAATAAGTTCGGAGTTCTTCAAAATCTGTTGCTTGGACCTTCGTTGACTGTTGCATCAATGCCTTCAGCTCTGCACCCTATTACATTCAAAAAATGATTTGGACGGCATTTTGGACATTTTGTTATATCACACAACAGTCTGGTATTGCATTCTTACTTGTGTTTCAAGTAGTTGCAGGTGGGTATGCTGATTCAAAAGGTCTGAGTGCAAGGCTTCCATTTCATCATCTAGGCTATGAAGTGCAGTTGCCATCTCCTCTGTATTCTTACTGACCTGACTTCCCAGAATCCCAAATTCTTGTTTTAAAGCGTTCAATTGTTGAGACAAATTCTGGTCCTGCTCTTTCTGTTTACCTTCCCCATCATTGCATCTACCTTCCACATCACTAAGTCTAGCTTCAAGTTCACTAAGTGCCTTGCTAAGTCTAGCTTCAAGTTCACTAAGTGCCTTGCTATTCTCTTCAACCTTATCACATTGTTCGCTGATTTTGGTGTCTTGTACCAAGGATCTTTTCTCCTGCTCTGTGAGCTTTTGCTGTAACCCAACAATATCATTATTAAGTCCCTTTGTCAGATTTTCTAGTGAATGAAGCCTTTGGGAGGAGTTCAAGTCAAGACTTTTTAAAGCTTCATCCACTTGCTTGACTTGAGAAGCTGCTTCTTGCAACCTGCATTGAGGCAACGTCCAATTCAGTTGGTCATAATATCTAGTAATAGTTTACATGGAGAAACTATGATCACCCCTCCTCAAGCTTGTTTAAACGGCCTTCCAAATGTTTGGACTGTTCAAATCCTGTCTGAACGGCATCTTTGCATTCCTTCACCACATTAGTACTGCATATGAATGAAAATGAGCCCAAATTATGCAAATAACTTATGAGCCTAATAAGATTGAATTCTGATAGAATCACCAAGCATACCACTTTTGATTGACTTCCTCTTTTAAAGCCAAAAGATCCTTTTTCAAACCCAAAAGCTCCTTTCCCTGCCCCTCTGCTTTATCCAGTCTCAAGGACTAGGCCCATCGAGAAAAGCCGATAGTTAGACAAAGAACAAATAGATTCACAAAAGCACTTGAAGATACGTGCATTAAAACCAAGTCATTAAAATAGTGAAATGTCGAGGTACATAACCAGCCAGCTACTATTTAAAAGGCATTTATTAGAGGCATGCTTATACATTCAACACATATCTACAAGGAGGTGTGTAAGGAAAGAAGCGCAATTATTCTAATTCTGATTCCAAAGTAATATAACCATGCTGTTCAGTGCTCTCATATCTGCTAATTTCTATACAGAAGCCATGTGTCCCAATTCTATGATGCATGTATGCTAGGGACACATTAAATAAAATGTATAGCATATCATAGATAGTTATGAAATGAAATGAAATGAAATATTTTAAACGTCCACGGATACCAAATAGGTCTATGGGACATAAACCATACAAAACTTCCAATTATGGAATAAGTGGTAGCCAATTGTTAGCCACCCAGTCCTTTCTATGATTCAAAACTATAATGACAAATTTTGAGGTCTCCTTCAAATAACTTTCTCCAGACATGAAATCAGCCAAGCTACTTTCCAATCTAACATACGGAATTTCATCTCTGATTGGTGTATAGAACTCACAATCAAAGATCACATGTTTTTCATCCTCTATACAACCTTCAGGACAAAGTAGACATATACGCTTTTCTCTTGGTACTCCTGTCCATCTTCCTGTCTCTATGTGTAAGACGAAACATTAAATTTGAATCCAGCCCTGTGGAGTTCCATTGCATAGATTTGTATCCGAATATCTTTTACACCCTCTATAATGCGCGTCAAACTCAGAATTCAAACACACGATGGAGTCCTAATTCCCCAGTCAGAAAAGGGAAAATTTCAACCAACCTGAGATGCAACTCTATCAGACAACACCTTGAGAAACTCTTGAAGTTTATCCCAATGCAAATCCGCCAAAACTTGGACTCTTTGGAGTGCTATCACATCCTTAATTACGAGAACATCCTCTGATACTTGGTCCGCCATCCTTGCAGCATAGATGGAGCGGCTAACCAAGCCAAATCCTAGAAAATCCCATCGTAATAGGTCACGCAAAAATAAACCCATCTGAGCCTTTGGATACAAATAATTTCTGATAATGGCCTCACATCGTTGACGTAGACGTATATGAACGTGCGCCAAAATGGAAACCTAGCGTTGGGGAAAATCGCCTAGTGTTTCTGTCTAGTGTTTATGTAGACAGTCGGATATTTTAAGTTTCGAACCGGAAATTTGTATAGTCCATATAGAAAAGTATATGAAAATCTTCCGAAAAATTTCCTACCATGCACTAGCTCAACTGAAAATTTTCAATTTTTAAATCGGAAAAGTCTTCTTTACCTCGGGGTTCTCCCAACGCTGGGGAAACCTCCTTTGAAAGTGCCAATTTGCCAAATCCTAAAACGTAGAATGTATGGGGGGATGGAAACTAGGAAGCGCATTCCAGGGGTCCGCAACCGGCGTCATCCGAGAGCAGGTCCTGGAATGGGCGACCCAGTTCCATCCCCCCACGACATGGAAACTGGGGATTACATGTTGATTACTTGTTGAGCAATATGAGCGTTGTTTTCCATTCCGCACACATCAATAAGCTCTCCAGTTTCCATGTTGTAGGCCACTATGCAGCAAAATTTCGATGTCGTCATAGTTTCTAAGTCAATTTGACCAAGATAAAATTTCTAGTAGTTTTGTATTCCATGCAGTGTAGTTACCTCGATCCAACGGGCAAATTAGTGGAACCGATGCAAATATATGAGTATCTTGGTTTAGACTTTAACGATCATCATGCAAGGAGATAATACATATGACTACATGATGGAAGGCTTTGTATGCTATGCAAAATAATTGCGACAAAGCAGAGCTTTATGATTGGTCCCATCAGGCACACTCGTTTCAGGTGTTTGACGGAACATGTTCTCTTATATAACATGGAAATGTGGAGTCCTAGGACAACATCTGCCACGTGATGACTTACATGTCCAAAAACCCTTATTGACTCGAGCTTTAGGAGTTTTAAGTCCATAATTCCATACCCAATCGTGTATTTAAACAGAACGTCTTTTACTGTTGAAAAGTAACAAAAAGTGGGGACATTCAATTGCCAAATCTTGAGCAACACTAGTCATATGTCAATAAAGCCTTAAATCCTGCTAGAAGGAGAAATACAAAGGATGGATATTGGGATGGAATGTTTGGGAGCATGCCCATGTCATAAAATGTAGGCAGTCGCTTCAAGCAATACTTAGATGCTTTCCTTCTAGGTAAGCTTTAGAATGTTAGTATCTTACATAGGGCTAAGACAAAGAGCAAATTAATTATTTTGACCAGTAGGTTACATGACATGTTAGCCAATTTGCATCGGGGGCTATAGTGCATCTATCCGCATGGCGATAAGGTCAAATAAGCTCGCCTTATTTACATCTAACCAGCTACTACATGTACTTTTACAGACGCCTGAGGTGTTGATACTAGCATCCTAGTGTGTTGGTTTGTGTGCTGATGAAGGCCTTCGGGCCAAGTTTGACGTCCTTGAGTTGGGAGTAATTTCATGTTAACATTTTGGTTCCATTGCCAGGACCTTGGACGTTTGAGCATTGAAGTGCAATCTGCACTACAGAGGTCTGCATTCAAGAAAAATAAGTATAATGTAGACTGCAGGGACAATTAAATTCATATCATCATAAAGTGCAAGATGAACTGCACACTGCGTAATGTATAATAATAATTTCTAATGTTTTGCTTGGTGAGAAGAAGGTAGAGTGCCTCACATAGTGGGCACTCCCTATTGTACTGCTTCAGCATCTGCCTTGGCCATCACTCTTTTCGGGAGGAGCTTACAGAGGATCCTATCTCATGTTTAGTGGCAGATTAGTGCACTTGGCTGCTCCATTTTGTTGTGGCTCTCAATGCAAATCTGGTGTCTACTTTTTATCCTAGGGTCAATCTTTTTGAAGCCTGATGTGATGCAGTTGGGGCATGTGGAAAGACATGAGCTTTGCTCCCATAGTATCTATTTGGAGAAGAGGCCGAGTAGCTCTTGTTCAGTCGCTGGCCCTACTTGTACCAGTAGGGTCTAGAAACTTAGTTTTTCTCTCCTGCAGTATCCGTATACAGAGAAGTTGAGAGGGGTCCTAAGAGTACTAGGCCCAGAGTCTGGGCTACTATTCATGGATCAGAGAAGTGATAGTAGCTTCGGAATCAATTGTTTGTACATTAATGTTTTCACCATTCGAATATAATACAGATCCTTGCCTTCAAAAAAAAAAAAGAAATAACTAGCAGAAAGGCAGGGTTGGGGAAAGGGTAGGATAGGAAGAGCAAGGAAGAACTAGGAAAGAAGAAGAGAGGAAGCTTTTATGGAGTCAAACTAGAATGGGATTAAAGGTTAGTCGGAACCATGGTTTGTTTCTTTTTTAAGCAATTAATGGGATCATGTTGTGTTTGTACGAGGCACGGACTATTTGGGCTTTTGTGGAACAAAATATCAATTTTTTGCAGTATGTGATCCAATATGTTGTTTGGATTGCACATAAATGCAAAATAAATACTTAAGAATATGCCGAGAAAATAATAGAATGATTGTAATTGTAGAATTGGTA
>JAANSK020291990.1:0-10431 GCA_011763485.2 Isoetes engelmannii
TTTAATTCAATGGTATAATTTCCCAATATGTGGGGTGTCATGTTCAATGGTCTAATGTATTGTATTAAAAATATTTGTATTTTATGAACAAATGAACTTCAATGGTTTAATATAACGATCTAATGGAAAATATGTGGAACATTATGCATATGCAGAAATGGAGAGTATTGTGTACGATCATGTACGGAATATGCTATATAGTTGTACGGAATTGTGTAGTTGTGTACGGAAATTTTCGCCGGCCCCTTCGGGGCCAAAAGGGAATCTGTGCTGCATGGTTTACATTGTTGGAGGAGTTTGCAATATCTAGTTCACACCAAATGGTGGAGTGCCCCCTAGGATTTGAACCTAAGCATCTCCACCTGACAAAGAAATTTCAAGCATATCTGCATTAACAATTGTCACTAGCCATAAATCTAAAGCCATGATCAACTACTGCAAGTGGAACTTACAACAGAAATGTCGCCAAGCAATAATGGGAAGCAATGTTTGAAGCACTCGCGAAGAGAAAAATCAAACATTTAATAGAAAGACAAACAAAAAATAGAATGCCAAATATCATAGATCTCAAAATGAGCATATCCAAGAAACTAAGAGAACGACAAAAGGAAAGCTACAGGCAGCTAAAATGAAAGACACTGCATTTCAAGCTTTGGCATCAGCTCGTGTGCTTCTCGTGGACTCCCACAATTAGCATACATATCAATAAGGGCTCAAACAATAATGGTGTCAAATTGAAACTGACTTTCAATTATGTGCTCATTAATATATCTCCCATGCTCTAAGGTGCCTATGTTGTTGCATGCTTCCAAGACACACAAAAAGGTAACTTTGTCTGGCCTTGCTCCATCATGCTGCATGTTCTGAAATCTTTCTATAACAAAGTAGCTTTGTTCGTGTTTGATAAACCCAAAAAGAATTGCATTCCATGATACAACATTCTGATCTAACAATGTGTCAAAGATCCTCTGTGCCTCTCTCGATTCCCCACATTTCACATACATATCAATAAAGGCATTCCCTATAACAGTGTTGGTCTGAAGACTACTTCCAAGAATCAGCTGACGAATGCGCCTTCCCCATTGTATGGCATTTACTGCACCGCATGCTTTTATGATGCTCTGAAAGACAACTGTGTCTGAATCTATGCCACTATCTTGCATCTTCTCAAAACATCCTAAGGCTATAAATGAGTAAAGCACCAAATGGTGGATCTTGTTAATTGATGCTCTCGTATCCATGCGTATAGAATTGTCTCTAATGTTGTTCAATCTTCTGTTCAGATATTTTACACGACACTATGTTACAATTAAGTTCTAGGGAATAGAAAACAGGCTAAATGCTAGACTCCCAATTCCGGAATATACCTTTGAGGTTAGGGCCAAGCTCTTGTAGAAGGATTTATACACAACAATGTATGCTCCTGCCTTCTTCAACTCCATAATGTAGAAAGACTTCTGCTTGTAAACTACAGAACCAAGAGGCTTCATAGTTTCTCCAATTTTGGAGATAATTTTTGTAACAGGAGAAAAACACAAGTGAATCCAACCTTTTCTTCCAGACGTTCCTTCTGGAGACATGGATAAAAATTCAGAGATATTGATGAAAGCTGCCCTGCATACCTGCTACGAGATGTGCTTCCCTCTTCTTTGTCCTTACTAGGTGGAATGATACATGTCTTCTGTTTTTCAGTTCGGATTGCAAGGTATGCAACAGCTGTAACATGAAATGCAATTGCAGAAAAGCCAAGAATTCCAATTCTTATTCTCCATCCCTTCATCATACTTCCATGTAGAATCCATTGCACACATGAAGCTGTTAGATAGTAGACATTGATTCCCATCACGCCAATTCCAAACCATATTATGATCACAATCTGAAGACCAAGATATTTAGAACCAAACCTGTTCTTTTTTCTTTCTTTTTTTGAAGAACTTTTCTCAATGTATTAAAAGAATATCAATAGTACAAGGTGAGTGAGGAGCAAGAAGAGCTGCCTCGAAAAGGCCGCGATACCCCACCACTCCATTACCCTTACAACTACAACTGCACAAAGCATCCATCACCATCCACTATCCCCAGGAAGTCATGCCAGATGGCAAACTTCCTTTCTGCCAACCCCGGAAACACCTGAAAGCTCTGAAACAGCTTGTACCTTAGCCGGGGGATCAAAGAGGCCGAAGGCTGCTGGACCCCCTGAAAAACCCACAGCCCCCTGAACCAAACCTGTTCTTCAATTCCATCTACAACAAAATTGAAATTAGAAGCCAAAAATAAACTCGTTATAGCTTTGTGATTAACAGGCTGCCCCATCTTTACTTCGTTGCTGGTGAATTTGAGGAGGGGAACTAGGGTAAAGGGTAGTTGAAAAGCCCAAACCATCTGCAAAAAGAAGCCTGTTACAAATTTGTGCATTAGAATTAACATCATTAGTTAGAAGTGTAGAAATTTACAGAGCTGATGATGATCAGTTTTACAGCTCCAGCGGATCCCCCCTCATTATTGCAACAATCAGACTTTGAACAATAGCAACAGATCTAGTGATGAGGTTGCATACCCAATGAAGGAATCGGTTATGTCTGTAACGGCAAACTATTAGAGATATGGAATGAAGTTGGGAATTTAAGTGTAACCAAGAAGAAGGGATATGGCTAATGCGGTGGCTCCATCCCCCTTGGGCAGACCCGAAGCCAGATCAGGGTTCTGGCCACAAACCCTTATCTTTCAAGAGCAATAGGATGCACCACTTTCGAATCTGAAAATTTGCTCTGTTGAAGCGAAAAATCATCCTGCAAACCACACTTCATCAAGCTCCAATCTCCTCCAGGAAGGAAGCAGTTTGGCCGATCTTGATGCCCTAAAAGAAAGGATCTCGATAGCTGCATGTCAACCACTGTATTCTTGAAAGGGAAATACGGGAGAACATATACATACGTGGGTAAAACCATTAAGAGAAATTATAATTGCAATTCAGGCGTACTGCGCGCTCTATAAATATGCCTAACATACCCTCACACAAATACACCAACAAAATCATATAAAAACCATAGTAAAATGACCATATAATTATACGTTCAACGCAGCGAACCACTTTTTGTGATATTGATGCATCTTGATAGCACAATGTACATCCAGAAGCTATAACAGCCATGGCAGCAACAACTTTAATATCCTTGGTCATACCTTCTAAATGCATCTCTACTCTTATGTCCTGTTATTTCCATGCCAACATCTTTTGGAACGCCGGCAGCCTGTAACCAAGTGATAGATGATGCCCTATAAGACTTATTGTCATAATCATCACCTAATCCAGCATTTGCCATTTGCTGTAGACATTTCCTCATCCCCTGTCGAAACAGTGGTTTGTACTATACCACACATGAGACATGTGTTTGCTAATCGATTGTGAGAACACATACCTGCTATCAAACTCATCGTCCACTTCATAGAGCGCTAAATGGCTCAAAAGGCATTCCCAAGTAGAAAGCACATCACTTTCTCTGCATTTGACAGTAGCTCTAAAATCTTTTGCTTCATAATGATTCTTATCAACGTGGTGATTTTTGCTAGTGGTCTCAGAAAATGCAAAATGCTTACTAAAATCATCTTCAACAAACCAAAACATGACATCTCGTAACTTTGCTAACTCCTTTCCACCTCGCACAAGAAATCTAGACATACAATAATAACCAAAGCGACTTTACAACCCATATGGCATATTAATCTGATGTGCACCATGAGCTAAAATCCTCGCCTGGTCTACTGCAGTAAAAATCTTAGATTTCTTACGCTGATTTACCTTTCTAGCCTTATCAGATCTTGGCATTGCTACTTCTAGATTGATTACAACTTGTAGAAAAAATGGATGGCTCATGAAGTCAAACGCCATTTCTAGATTACTTGATTGAGCAGATCTACAATTTCTCTCCATTCTGAGCATACGGTTGAGGCATAAAAATAATGCCCGCAACCTGCACAATTATAGAATTATTAGCATAAAGAAATTATAAATGGCAAAGCCATTTGTAATTCTTAGATAGAATGATTGCCACATGGCAACGAAACATTGGAGAATAAACAAGAATATAGACCCTCTCTAAAGAAATATAACTAAAGACACATAACTAAAGCAATACGTAAAGAAAGTAGAATACATACGTTTCTAGAGGAAATAGAGTTCCATTAAGACGTTGAATATGCAAAATGAATGTCTCGATCATCCCTGCAAATTGCTTCAAGTCGAGAGCTTCAACTAAAAAATCTATGCTAAACCCTTTAGCATCCCTCCAAGCATCAAATCTGCATCATGCCCATCCATCCTTCTCTTCAAAATTATTGCAGCTACTTTTTCCAATAAGCTTCTGGATTTCATTGTCATATTCTAGTAGAGGACCACATTTAAGGATTGATTTTGCATGCGGACGCTTCTTTCTTGTTGCAGGACCTGCTGTAACTACTGCAGCAGTTTGGGGTATTCACATTTGATCGACGTATAAACCATGAGAGTCCAATAGAGGGGGTTTTTTTGGACCATTTATATATGTATACTTAGGGGTTAGGGCACGGGGGGCCACCTAATGCAAGCTATATGGGGCATGTGCGTGCATGGGGTCAAGAGAAATTACCCTTATACGGAATTTTCCTCCTCCATATTTCATATACCCCTACCATATTTCCTTTATAATATGTACGGAATTCAAGCAGAAAAGACCCCCTCCCATATTTATACGTACTTATACGGTACGATTTTGCCCAAAAAATATCCCCTCCCTTACACTCACATGTTTTTGACAGGTTCTTCTGAGTGAACCCCCCCGGGGGTTAGGGATGTTTTTAAGCACTAATCTAGTGCCAATTTTATGCATATAGGGGTCAATTTGGCGTTCCAAAATGCGTATGCAAGGGGGAGCATTTTTCTACTCTTCGATCATAAATGCCATACCCCCGTTATGTATAAATGCATCCTTGGGCTGCAGCGCCAGGTGCTATATGTGGATCAACACCAAACAAAGGCAACGAAAGTACTTTCTCATCCTCCCTAGCAACTAAATTTACTACGTGTCATCCTCCCTAGCAAGCGTACCTACTACTATCTCCCCCTCCCTAGCAGGAGTTGCAAACTGTAAAACATTAAGAGAAAAATTAGGGGCAGTAGCACAAACAGATTTTGTTGCAATTACTTTTCGCTTTTGCTTTTTACACTTTGCTCACAAAAACAAAATACAAGCTACCCCCCCCCCCAAAAAAAAAAAAAAAAAAAAACAACAACAACAACATCTGCAAAAAAAAAAAAAAAAAAAAAATCTTTGTTTTGGTGTGTTATTACAGCCAACGGCAACATTCTCAAGCTCATCATTATGGTCAAAAACATATTTAGAGCCACATGTAGAGGTAACTTTTGCAATATCAGAGATATTGCTAAGAACATTACTTGGAATGCATGTCAATGAGAAAGACACGCCTAAAAAACAAAAGGCAATAAATTTAATGAACAAAAACTAGCAAAACAAATTTCAAAAGCCTACGTCTACTTCTATCACGACCTCTTCTACAAAGCAAGATCCCTACGGCCACTACGATTTCCATGAGCTCCAGCTTAGTGAAGCATATTATGAAAATTTAAAAGGAATAAGAAATAACAGATTTAAGCAGTAAAAAACATTAAATCTAATAGCATATTTAAAGAGAAATTAGCAGGAACTAGATTAAGATTGACAACTTTATTACACATTGTTCTGAGCTTATTTGCAGGCCGGTAGCCACTAAGTTGACCGTTTACGCTCATGTTGGATACTAGTAGGCACAAAACCAACTACATGAAGAGTGGTTGGATTGTGATAGTCACTATTCACCCTCTTAATTGCTCTCATTGAGACTTATTAGAATAGTCAATTGGAGCGCATTTGGGCATTGATTGGACACAATCTTATAAGACGCTTCATTACCTTGAATTTCAATCTCTTTATTGTGTATCTATATCTTTTATCTTCTTATTGTCCCTCTCAATTGCTCTTGCTGACATCTTTTTTAATAGTAAATTGGAACATATAAGTTCTATTATTGGGCATTGATTGGACTCACTCTTATAGGATGCTTCATTAGTACCTTGATTTCCAATCTTACTATCATTGATCGTGTCTCCTTGGACGTTAAAATAATATCTAACTATCTATCTCATCCTTAGGGATCCTTCATATCATTGGAAATTTACATTTGACTAGAGCTGGATATTGTACACTCTCTTTTTGGCTAAAGGTCATGGTATCAATCAATTTTAGTCTTGCATAATGGTATGATTGTATTTTCATGACAAGGGAAAAGAGGAAGATAAGCTTTTCAAAACCCCCTGCATATTTCAGGCCATTCCTATTGTATCTATATCTGAAAGTATTGACAGTTCTAGAATGTCTTTCAAATAGTAACCCATACGACTGGCAGTGATGATTTTAGTAGCACTATATCGCAATCTGGGTATCATTATTTTGGCGATAGGTTTAGATTCAAATTTTCTTGAAAGGCGATGAATTTCTTCCATTTAAGAACTTGTGTAATGTATGTGGTGATAAATGTTAATCACTAATGTATTTGTGTAGTACTTCTGGCGATGTCTAAAATCCTACTATAGCATTGTTGTCACAGGTGCAATAAAATGACTCACATAAGTATGACTAACTAATGTCACCAGCTCCCATTTTATTTTGGTGATTGTATCACAATGTACGATTTTCTTAGCTATGGTTGTATCCCATGGTAAGACATAATGGTATGGCTTTATCATGTTCTATAGACATTTAAAGCATAAGTATGGCACAAATTAAAATTCAAAACCTTCACCTCTATATAACTCTTTGGCTAGGCTTTAAAGTAGGCAATTTGTTAAAGCTTTAAGAATTGATATTATCAATAAAGAGGCAAAAAAAGCTCCTTCACTAAGTTTATATAGTTGGCGACTGTGGCAGAAGAGGGAAGGGTTTTTCAAAAAAATATGGCGAATTAATCTCATATTTTTACTGAAGGAAGCCTACTAAGCATAGTGGTAAATTTTTTTAAAAATCCAAAAAAATAGCAATTTTGCAATAAATAGCCACTAAAATTAACATTGATGACTGGTCATCCTAGAAGGAAGGTTTTCAATCTGAAACTCAGTTTAATTTTGAAAAGTTGTTCAATATTTCATAGTTTAAACTAGGTAATCACAAGTCTGCTTGTGCATAATGAAATGATCAACAAATGTACGTTGAAGTATTAATTAGCATAGGTGTATGTGGTAAAAAAAACCTGGAAACATTTATAAGTGAGGAGTATGGGACCAGATATATATGGGACGCAGGATTATATGGAGATGGAGTGCATGAGGCATGCAATCTCATGGATGTGCTCAATGGAGATGCTTGAAGAGGAACTATGTGCCTGTTTTAAACTATATGAGCCATCTCTTAGCGTATATGCCACATTGTGTGCCACCACAGAAATACCATATTCAAACTTGATTCATCTATTTTCTCCCCTTGGCCTGCTGTCAAGGTATTTGCTTGAAGTATGTCGTACTTCACTTGCATACCAGCATAGCATCCCCACATTTTTGTTCTCTAAGGAAACTTATTTGGTCCCTGCAACATCCTACGACAAGTCTAGCCAAGTAACATTCTAACAGTAAACTAAATTGTTTACGAAGGGTGTTTTTCAGGCATTTAAAATTGACTTTGATGATGTGTACGTGCTTTTTGCATGGATGTCCACAACTAGCCTGATTCTAAGGCTATTTCTTAAATGTGATTTAACTCCTTTGCCTAACTCTCCTGACTTTCCAGATTTTCAAGCCCATTCATTCAAAACATCACTTAAAATACTTTCAAAAATGTCGATCGACTGACTGACAGTAGGAAAAATACGCCAACAATGTTTTGGACTGTAGAAGCTGATAATTTAATATCCAACAATTTTAATGCCGGACTTGGATTGAGATCAACAGTGCTGGAAGGAGCTTGCCATAAAGTTCTTTGATAGTTGCTTATGGTTCACCATAAATTAGCAAAATTGAGCTTGCTCCTGGCTAATTCTCGCTTAATCTGCCAAAACATTTAAAGAACTCTGTTATTCGCCATCATTGTCTATTTGAAGCAACGCCATGTGACATTTTGGGGAATGATCTCAAGTGAGGCTAAAGTGCAATGCACAGCTAATATTGTAAATGGATGTTATAATTGTTTGCCTGAATTTTCAGAACCATATACTTCAAACATTATTTAGACTTTGCATGCCAATTTTGAAACGTGTTATATCATATGTGTGCACATTTCTGTTTAAAGAACAAAAAAACATATGTAGTAGTAATCTTTAAGACCTATACAGGTTCATGTATTTCATGTTTCAACATACACCAGAGAACCTTATGAAACAGAAGAAATGCATCCCTGCTGGTTTTCAACAGCTGAAATTCCATCTAGTCAGTCCCGTTTGATTTTTTTTTCTAGATCTGCCATTTTAGTAAATGATGATAACATTCATTCATTTCACAGACACGATGTGTGGAAGGATGAAGGATGATCCTATCTGGTACCCTCGTTTTCTTCAAGGTAAGGATGTGGGTGTCGTCTTCGTAATAAACTTTGTTGCTGATTACACGATATGGCAGGTTCACACGTTCGGGTCGATTTCTTTTTCCAACAAATACACAATTTGGTACATTTGAAGTTATTTTTCATGACATCTTTACAAGGTTGAAACCTTGCCTTTTTTAGGGAATTCTAGGGTGGATTGAACCATTTATAAAAGCTAGTGGATAGAAGCACGAAAGGGTGGGCAAAATAAGGGACACTTTTATACATTTACAAAGATCAAAATGTAGAGAAAATTGGCCCATGAAGCTAATTAATATGGTCATTAATAATCATGTGGATTTTGAATTTGGGGATAATTTTGAAACGTGAAGGCCATTTCTCTCCTGCTCTTCACGTGCATAGGTCATTTCTCTCCTGCTCTCATGCTCCATCGCCGAACCCTTCTATCTTGCTTGCTGGCCGGATCATCCATTCTTTGATCATCCTTCTATAATCTCTTTCGCTCTTATGGGTGGATTGCTGGAAAACAGGATTAGTTCATGGGAAGCCAAACTATTTTGAGTGTGTTGAAGAAGCCGATGTTGTTTAAGGAGCTACTATCAAAGAAGATGCTGTTGGTATTGTATGAGCTGCAAGAAAGGGCTTTGGATACAAATCGGGTTGTGTTGGCTTGAGGGGAAGCACATAAAGGAGGATTGAATCGATTTTGTTTTCGGTATTTTTGACATATGGATGATCCCTCAGTAAGAAAACCGTGCAAGAAATCTCCTCCAAGCATACCCGTGCTTGAAGCCTACAGTAGGTTTTCTCTTCTTTGTTACATAATGAAAGCTTTTGCAATAAAAAATTGACAAGGTAATCTTGAATAAAATTATTTCAGATTAGATGATGCATCAGTGGTGTTGAGATATCAAAAGAGTGTAAATAAGCCCCTTTGTAACAATTTTTTATTTTTATTTTTGTTCTTAGAGCATGTTTTTCACATCAGAAACATGATTTGATGACCTTATGGTCTAAGCTTCTTCTTGCATCAAACTTTATAGCTTTTATCTTTGGCTAATTTAAGCTTTTATCAGGTTGTATTGAGAAGCCTAATTTAAAAGATGTACCTTGGAATTGCAAAGGATCATGGGAATTATATTCAAGGTAATCATGTACTTTTGTTTATTGCTATCTCTTTGTTGATGTAAAACTAAGTCTTCTTGTTTACTTAAAAAAGTATGGCAGTGAATTTAGATAGACATTAAAACGTATAAGAGAATGAATATTATTCTTTTACTTTTATTTTAAGATGCATGTAGGTGCAAATATAATTTAGTTTGCATTCATGTAAATGCCAAATTAAATTATTGTCTTTACATGGAGTTCACTGTAATAGTTTTATTGTGTTGAGATTTATTTCTTGCAGTAACATTTGGCCATGTGTTTACACTGTCTTATATGTGTAATATTATGTTGGTAATGCATCATCCTTACATTTTGCATGTATTTTTTAAACCTTAATTAATTTAGTTTGCTTTTCATGTATCTTTAACCTCTGATTACATCTCATGTATTCTTAAACTCCGATTACATCTCATGTAGTTCTAAACTCGGATTACATGCAATTTTGCTTTGGAAAATGCATTTTTGTTTTACACCTGATTTGAACTTGAACAATGTATTTTGTTTTACTATAGTTTACATATAATTCGTTTCAATTTATATTTAGAGCATATTATTTTTGTTTAAGTTTAACAATTATATGTTGCAGATATCATGCAGATAGTGTGGGCTTAATTGGATGCCATTGTTATCATGCAAGCGACATGGGAGCCCTTATTGAGAAATAACTGTAGCTAACAATTTCATAGCAGAAGCTAATGTCTTG
>JAANSK020292001.1:0-10430 GCA_011763485.2 Isoetes engelmannii
CCATTTAGTACATCAATTTGAATACACCACAAAATCATAGCCAAAACCTTATTGAAAAGTGTACAAAAATACAAAAGAAAGGAAGGAAAAAAGGAAGAATATTTTAATGTCGCACCACAAAAGCAGTGTCCCAAAGACATGCGACCACAAGAACAAAAACAACAAACGCTCCCCCCTGTTATTTTGCTAGATATTTTATGAATAACAAACCAAGTTACAATGTCTGAGCTTGCAACATTCTTTCTAATTATTTTAAGGTCCAGCATAAAAAGCAACACATCTTGAAATAAAACGAATATTATCTATTACTAATTTGATTCGTATAATAGATGCAGATACTTACTGAAAATGTTAACTTCCTGAAGCTTCCAAAAACGTGGATGCAATGAGTAACCAAATATTGACATCTTCTAGCATGTCTTGCGATGCATCAATAATAGACATTAGGCTTTGGTGGTTCTGTGCATGTAGGCGTGATTCCTCTTATACAACCAACGAAACTAAGGCTTGTTCTTCCAATATGATCAAATCTATGAACTGCAATTGTACGAAGGTACATAAAGGAAAGAAGCTTGGAACAATTAATATAAAGAACTATCTTGTTTCTAGATCTGCAAATTCTGGACAAATTGGCAAATGTCAGAATTATTACTTTGTCCCTAGCTACCTCCACAAAGAAATAAATCCTCTTGGCAATTTGAAATTTTTGGACTGATTGGCAGTGTCAGAATTATTACTTCGCTTCTAGCCACCTTTACAAAGACATATCTCTTGCAAGAAAGGAATTACCTGAAATCTTGTTGGATGATAGATTGCTGCACAGGAAGGGTGATGAATTTGTTAATAAAATATCTGGTTCGTAAGAAACTTGCCAAAACTTGTTCAAAACTTGCAGCTATCAACTTGCAGAATGCAATCCTCTGAAGATTTGGGAGGAAATAAACTTGACAAAAGCAACTGTAGCAAAGATGATAACTATTCTGAACAAAACATCCCTGCAAAAGTCCAATCTAATACCTTAATCAAGTTTTTAATAGCAAGTCTATCTCCAGCCCCAAGCTCCTTTGATTTAGGGAAAGCTCCAGCTCCACCACGATTTTTTCCTAATCCCTTTTACTATAAGCCTAAGGAAGATTGATCTTAAATAAAAGTCAAGCATGAAAGTAAGGAAGATTTACAGCTCATTCACACACCTTGTAAATGCCAGATTAATTGGATTGCTTCTTTGTAACGCCTTTGTTCGTGGGCTTTCTTAACAAACGTTGTTGTATGCCAGTCCTGTAAGTCTTCAATGTCGATATGTTCTGCAATATGCAGATTCTAAATTGCTAGAGTTCCTATATGCTCGACTTACAGTTAGTGTCCATATGCCCATGTCACAATTAACTCACAATTAACTGTAGCAATATTGGAAACCTCTCAAAATGTGTATGTTCTTCCTCACTCTTACTAAGCGTTGTTGAAGTACATAACTAAGCATCAGCAAGAACTTTGGATCAGGCATATTTGGCTAGCATTTGAAGCCTCATTTCCACAACATTAGCATTTCTTCTATTCTTCCTCATTCTTACTAAGCATTGTTGAAGTACATAACTAAGCATCAGGAAGAAGTTTATCTGGCTAGCATTTGAAGCCCCATTTCCAAAACATGAGCATTTCTTCTTCTACAGAACTACACTTCTGCAATGTGATTCCAGCAATACAAAAGCTAGCTTAGTATATGAAAGTGAATAGAAACTTGTACAACACTACAGCGCAAAACAAAGATGAAAGATGAAGCCACTTGATTCTTCATATGTTCACTGTAACAGAGCTTCAGATGATAGTTTGCATATCCTGATACTGCACAAAAACAGCATTTTCAAATCCATTGCAAAGCAATTCTAAATCCATTTCAGCTGCATACATAGATTTCTGCTCAATTCCACACCTAAATACAAAAAGTCCTCTACCCCATACCATTGCCAATCAGTGGTACACATAGGAATGGCTGCCTCAAATTGTAATTGATATCTTTAAATGGACACCCAAGATGGACACCAAGTAATCTTGAATCTTCTGGAAGAAGGCTACAGAAAATGAACTGAGATTGAATTTGAAAAGGAAACAGTCCCAAAATAACAACTTTACATTATGAAATAGTGAAAGAAGTGTACCTTGCATGCAACATGCAGGAGTGGCTTGCTAATGAACGGGTCCTGCAACTCTGCAAAGAAAGGAAGCAAGAGAAGAAAAGGCTCACCTTTGGTTCGGCACAGAATTCGTGTAGCAAAATAACTCTGGACATGTACCTTCGAGTGCCTTCAAATTTGACATCTAGTGGAATGAATGTAGGCATGCACATAAGAATATAGAACACCAACATGTACGTAAATCAGTCATGGCCTTCAATATTGAACCTTTGGGATTTCAAGTGCAGAAGTAGCTTCTGGAGTATGGCTCTAACCCCCTGAACCTGAACAGGAAACAAATCAATTCTGTTTTGTGTTGCTACAGAAAGCTTCTAGAGTATGGCTCTAACCAAATCAATTAGGCAAGAATGTGATTGTGCACACCTCAAAGCCACCGAACTGGAGTCCCCCATTCCAAGTGTGTTGCCAAGGGTATGCCAACACCATTCTGTTAATGAGAAATACATGGATGTTATATCTGTGGCCAACAATTGAAATGCAAAAAGATCCAATTACCCCACAGCTATGGCAGTCCAAGAGGTACTCTCCCAAATTTCCACAACGTTTTGTAAAACTGCTCTCTTTGCCTTTAATAGTGAAAGTATTGTTGCAACAGGAGGAAACATACCCTTGGTTTTCAAGAATATAGAAAACAGTGAAGTAAGGAGAATATAAAACATCAAATGCCCTTCTGAAAGTTCCACTGAAGACATATCCTGCCCCAACTGATTAAACTTCAATCAAGATCATAAGAAAATCCCACCTGGAACTTACATGCTCTTACATGCTCTTACATGCTCGTGTAGTGCTTGCTTTGGAGGATTTGCAGTACCCATTGGGAATATTGTGCATGGCCCTTGACTCTCTTTCGTAATGCCATGTATCTAAACAAAGAATATAGATGATTCAGTAATAGAAATACACAGTGTGAGAAAGCATCGAATCAAGAGCATATGCAATGAATAAACACCACAATTCCATTCTTATATTCTGTCATTATATAGAACTGCAGCGCATCCATATCCTCATATGGACTAAATTCAAAACGTGGCAAAGTAGAAAATTTTCAAGTAAAGCTACTTCCTAGGAAGAAATCGAAAGCACATCAACTATCAACTGTAAGTAAATCCGGTGTAACTGCTCTTACCTTGCACACCAATGCTATACACAACATCGCCCGAATTATCTCAGAAATATCAAGAACTCTATTAGTGATAAGAAAATTCTCTTCAAAAGATTAAAAAATGGTTTGAAATGACTAAACCCTTAACTTCCACAGCATAAAAGGTAAACAATCAAGGAAGAGAGTCTTTGATTTTAAAATGGAACTTCCTGATCTACAATGTCATTTGCAATGCTTAGTTTCCGATTTTTGGTTTCACCAAGAGAAAAATATTTGACAATCACTAAGTAAAATAAGTAATCAATGCCAGCAAAATAACTACTCAAATGCCAGAGAAATATAAAAGCAAAAACAAACCTAAGTCGTTGGTCCAGCATTTTCATGCATTTCTAGAGGATGATCAAGGAGGAGTTTAAGGGAAGAAAAACTATCTCAGAACTACCCATACTTACCATGTCAGTAGCTTCTACATCAACCTTCTCTGGCCCTTGTCATTCAAACAAAAATTGAATAGCATCAAGATGATTGCTAACAACAGCGGACGATGCAATGGGGTTTGAGCCATCTGCAACAAAAGATCAGAGTGAATGGCAAAAAGAGACATCAAGATTGCAAAAACGGTTTCTTGTCTGGTTCTAACTTCAAAGTTCGATTTCGTATCATTTTCAAAGCATGTCATTTGTTACCTGGTAAACTTCGTCTTCAGAATATGATGGCTGCGAAGATGGACACGATAGCAGGAAGCAAAGAGTGGCCCATAGCCAAGCTTGTGTTGTCCGAGATATATTTTAGGCGGAGCCAGAGAAGCAGGGGACAGGGCCATCGCTGCCCTATATCCCGCTCAAGGTTTGAACTACGGTAAGAAGACCAAACGCACGATAAGAAAAAGTCCCGCGAGGGGGGAGGGAACGCCGCATGCGGCGGGACATGGGCGTTCCAAAACACTGTTCCAAAGCCCTCCAAAAATAATAAAGAAGATAAGATTACATAACTCTTTATCTCTTTCTCTCTTCTCGACGCGCTGGGCGCCTGGCGCCTACGCCAGCGCTACTTGCTCAGGCGCCTGGCACCTACGCCAGCGCTACTTGCTCTGTTCTGCTCTGTTGCCAGCGCCTGTGCATGCGCCTATGGGCTTCAGTGCCCTGTCCTGTTCTTTACCAGCGCCTGCGCAAGCGCCTGAGTGCCAGCTTCTGTTCCAGCGTTTGGTGATTCGCGCCTTGGTGTGGTGTGGTATTAGGGACTTGATCGGCCACTGGGGCGGTTCTATGGCCTAGTGGTTTGGTCGATATGTTCCAGCGATTGGCACCAACATACCTGCATCGGCACCTGGTTTGCCAAGGATCCAGCACCGGATTAGAGGGGAAAATTGGAGGTTTCCAAGCTTGTTGCGCTGCTGGTAGATTTTGTGTTTTATTACAGCGTGATAGGATGCAGAATCCACATACAGCGCAACACCTGTTATTTTTGAACTTGTGAGCGCCCATATCCATCACGTCAACGGTTTTTTTTCCCATGTGGTTTTTTCATTCGGGCCGTGATGGGCATGGTGTGGTTCACGGACTTCGGTCCCCCCTGTTTTGTTCCAGGACTTCGGTCCCCGTACTGTTTAAGGACTTCGGTCCCTTTTGTACTGCTTAAGGACTTCGGTCCCCTTTGTACTGCCTTGTGGCCGTCGCATGTCCAATTGGATGCTGCCTTTGTGGCGCGACGTTAAAAAATATACCTTATCTTATCTTATCTTATCTCTATAGTATTTTGTCCTTCACATAGGTCAACCGTACTCAAAGATTTCAATCTCATAACCATCCACCTGAAACGTAAAACTCAATATCCATAACAATAGGAATTGGCTAATACCATATCCATGTGGCAAATTCCATATCATACATATCGATGTTCAATTTGTTACTATCTAAATGCCTCGCATTAACATTTGTTTGTACTTATGCCTGACAACGCCGGACACCGTTACTAGCCTACTATTTAAATTTGGTTTTCCTGGCAACTCGAAAAGTTTTTGAATTTTTTCTCAAACCACTTTGCCTAAGGTTGTGGAGATTTTCGTTGCTGGAAAACTTTTCGATTAACCCAAATTAATGTTTTTCCCTTCCTATGATTTTGAGAGGATAATTTACTTTGGGACAAAATTAGAATTTTTGCATGTTAGCGTGCATCGTCACTCCGTGTTTGTTTTTGGCAGATCCGTGTAGAAAATGGAAGAGGTTTGCCATAGTCTTTAGAGCTAGAGCTTTGCAAATTAATTCCAGTATACCAGAAAAAAGAACACTTGGTTAGTTAAAATTCTTTAGAATAGTTTTTTCTACCAGCGGCATGGATGCTAGATGGAAGCTTTCTTAGATATCTTGAGAGCCATGCACTTTTGGAGCTTGATTTGCATTTTATGTCTCTGGATTTGTTGTACTTTGTTTCATTCTGGTATGGCATTATATGACCATCAAAATAAGATAAGATAAGATAAGATAAGATAAGATAAGATAAGATAAGATAAGATAACATTTTTATCGTCCACGGAGGCCAATTGGCCTATAGAGTTACCTAAGTCGACCTTGCCCTATGTTCCCTTCCTCGTGAAGAAACGACCCATTTTTTTGACAATTATTAGATGGAAGGACTATTGGGCCAAATTTCATTTCTTCTTGAGTCGATTTTGTAAAGTTCTGGTAGAATGGGTCTTCAAACTCAGCCTAAATGTAAGAAGGTATGCATCCTTGAATATTTTGTGCCTTCCTTTAAGGCCACATGCTAGAGCATTGGTACTCTTCTAAAAAAGCAGCTGCAAATTTGTTTTTCTGTTTCAAGGGGCGAAACTTGCATGAACTCTGTCTGTTTGTTTTTCTGCAGGGCTTGTTGGATTTATAAGAGCAACTACTCACAAACAACAACTTAGCTTCACAAAAGCTAACAATGCCTAACCACAACTTCTATTATGCAATCAGTATTTCATCACCAATAACTCAAATAATTTATTTCAATGGTCTTCAATGCATATTCATATGATCAGTTATCGACTCACATAGAACGAAAAGCTTAAATCTATTTCACAAGATAATCATCAAGCAACTGGAAATGCTCTGTATAACTTCTGCAATGGCTATACAGATATATAAAGGGTGTAGCTCGTCGGTTTCCGCATTCAAATTGACCGACTTTGAGCTGGATACATTTGAATAGGAACTGGCTCCATGGCCAATTTCTTTATATACACACATTTCTAATTTGATAATTTTAGCATGTGATCTTAAGCATTTCATGGTCAATATAGTGCACTTATAAGGTGCATGAGCACAATGGTCATCTAAGGTTGATGACCTTCACACATAATGAAAGTGTGAACAATAAGATGAACTAATGAAGATCACCTTAATAAATGCATGATGAACAACCATGATTTTCAACATTCCTCATTCAGCCTGCATTTAACTGATGATTGAGTTCCTCCTTAGATATGTTTTTCCAGCACCTTGTCAACTCCAGTTATTTGTTTTGCTCTTGTAACATTCAGTCCCTTTTTGAACAAGTTAATTTTTTCAGCTAAAGCTTTAGTGAAAATATCTGCTAGTTGATTTGATGTATGAACATACATCATTTTGATGTATCCTTTAGATGTCATATCTCTAATAAAGTACTGATTGAGCTCAATATGTTTTGTCCTTTCATGTTCAACTGGATTTTTGACTATTGACATACAACTTCGACTGCCAGTTAATATATTTGTTGGTTCTTTTTGTAAGCAATCCAACTCGATCAAGAGTCTCCTTAACCATGCAATTTCCTTTGCTACTAAGGATGATGCAACATATTCTGCTTTTGCAGATGACATAACAACAACAGTATGCTTTTTACTTCTCCATGCAATAGCACCTCCTCCCAGCATTATTACATACATACCCTGTAGTTGATTTCCTATTGCTTAGATCTCCTCCCCAGTCTGCATCATTGTTGAATTAAATGTTATTCCAAGATCTTTTGTGCCCTTTAAGTATCTGAGTACCCTTTTTGCAGCTGTCCAATGTAATCTGCTAGGATTATGATTTCTTCTACTTAGAATATTCACTGCATATGTAATTTCAGGCCTGGTGTTGTTAGAGAGATAAAGTAAGCATCCAACAAGTGCCCTATAAGGAACTTCCTCCATTTCTCTCACTTCATGTTCACTTAGGTCTATATCTTAGATCTATATCTGCAGTAAGTTTATGTCCAGGTACTATTGGACTTTTTACTATATGTGCATCTGTCATATTGAACCTTTTAGTCTCAAGATACTTGGGGAAAAGGAGGTGCCTTTAACCCATAAACAACTCGATTTAGCTTCCATATCATATTATTTCCTTCTTCAAACCCATGTGGTTGTTTCAAGTATATGGTTTCCTTCAACTTAGCATTCAAGAAGGCAGTTTTTACATCCATATGATGTAGCTCAAGATTTAGAGCATTAGCCATGCTAATCAGCAGCCTTAGGCTGGTTTGTTTAACCAAAGGAGAGTATGTCTCATCATAGTCCTTGCCCTTTTTTTGAATAAACCCTTGTGCAACCAGTCGAGCCTTGTATTTCTTGATGCCATCTGTGTTTGTTTTAATTCTGAAGAGCCACTTACTTTCCACAATATTTTGGTTTCCCATATCTTTTACCAGTTCATATGTATTAGTCTCTTTGAAAGAATTTAGTTCTTCTTCCATGGCTTCTAGCCATTTTTGCTTCTCCATAGAATTTACTGCTTCTTCAAATGTTTTTGGGGTGGAAGTGTCTTCTATTATATTTAATATTTGCTCATGATCATTGTCTGTCAATCTTCTGCTTCTACCAATATCATTTCTGCCATACTCATTTGTGTAGATCCATGCTTCTTCGATCAATCTTTCTACTTGAGTTTTCCTTCTTCTATAGTTATTGGTTTCTGTTTCATTATGCGCATGAAGAGGTTCTTTTCCTTTATTATTTTCATGCATATGATCATGATCATTGTCACACTCTGATTCCTCATCACTATCTGACTCTTTGAACCTGTCATAATTTATCACTTTGTCATTATTAGACCAAAGAATTTCCGGTATATTACCTTTCAATGCAGAAGTTGGAAGCTTGCTTTGAATTTGTATAGAAATCATTAGTGCCTCCTCCCACAAGTAATTTGGTAATCCACTAAACTTGATCATTGATCTAACAGCTTGTGATTTTTTGACTAAGCAGTAGGTTTTGCACTTTCGACTACAGTCATCTATAAATGTAATAAAGTATCTTTTATTTAAACAGCTTCTCACATTTAAGGGCCCACACAGATCTGTATGGACTAGTTCTAGTACCTTCTTGGCTCTTTCCCTTGATTTATTAAATGGCAATCTGTTTAGCTTGCCCAACATGCACCTTTCACAAATGAATCCTTCAGGTTTAATTTCACTGCATGCAATCCACCCTTTCTTTTCTAGTATTTTTAGGTTGTTGCAATGTGTATGTGCCAATCTTTTGTGCCACAGTTCAGTTTCTAAGCTAGATATAATGTTAAGACCATCAATTTGCATATTATCCAATTGAAACAGCTTGCCAACCCTTCGTGGATGAAATTTCAATATATTATTCAAAAAAATGTCACAACCTCTTGCATTGAAATTGATATTATATCCTAAGTCAACAAGTTGACTAACAAAGATCAGTTTTTTGATTAAAGTAGGGACACATAAAACATTTTCTATGTCCACTACATTTCCATCTAAATCAACCACCTATAACAGTCCAGTCCTTCAGATTCTTGCACTTCACCATTTCCAACTAGAATCTTGCGTCTTCTTGTTGTATTGACTTCCTTGAGCAGATCAGTAGATTGAACTACTGATCTCTCAGCTCCACTATCAACTACAACATTGCGAGAAATTTTGTTAGCAGCAGGAATTTCAGTTTTTACAAGCATCAATTTGTTTACCTCATTTTCGTTCTTTGATTCAGACTTTGATTCTTCTTCCTCTTATTTAGCTAAATACACTTCTGGTGTTCTCCTTTCACCTCTTCCGCTGCCCCTAGCAGTTCTTCCTCCTCTTGTATCTCTCCCTTTTGCCTTTCCTCTCCCATAATCCCTTGGAGAGGAGCATTTTGATGTTGTATGGCCTTTAACCCCACAGTTATAACAACTAACATCATTATTAAACTTAAGACAATCATTCTTGTAAGTGTCCATGTTCATGACAATAAAAACAACCACCCTTCTTTTTTCCTGCAAACAGAATTTCAGATGATTCTTCTCTTTTCTTGGTTAATTTTATTTGTTCATATTATGTCTTTAAAATAGTTTCAGCCTCTTCTCTAGTCTTGCTTATGTTTCTAATAAATAGTGCCAATTGGTCATTTTCCATTATGGCCCTTGACATGTGCAAGATCTGACTCCTTTCTGTCACACTTACTCCTGTTGCATACAGGTCAGCTATAATGTTATCAAATTGATTAAAAAACTCTGATATGTCTCCATCTATCTGAAGCTTAAGCCCCCTGAATTCATTTTCCAAGAGATCTATTTGCGAGGATGCTTTCTCTTCATAGTGCTTTAGTAGAAACAACCACATCTGTCTAGAAGATTTTTCCCTTAACTTGTGCCTAATAGTGGGACTAACCTTGCAAGTGATTATCCCTTGTGCCTCTTTCAATTTTGGATAGTGAGATCTGCCAGCTAACGTGCTCACTCCTGCCCCTGGCCTAGCTGCTCCTGAGCTTTCTTCCCTGTGACGTTCCATGTATGTATACGGGTATAAATACCGTATCAGACATGCCACGTCACTGAATACATCCAACTACGGCCTAGGGGTACTAACGTCGGGTAAGTTGGTTTGTTTTCAATAAGTTGTTTGGTATGGGTTTAATTAATGTTAAGGGGTGCCACGTGGCCCAACCCCGAAAACCCTTTCTTCTTAAAAAGGGGCTAAGGAGCAAACGTGGGGTTTTTCCTTTGGCGAAGCCCTGCTCCAGCAACCAGCGCCCTGCTCTTGCTCCAGTCCAGCCGAATCGCCATGGATCGTCCCTGCAGATCGGGTTCATGCTCGGGTTCATTTAGTTTTTCTTCTTCATTCTGGGTTCTGTTGGTTCTTTGTGTTCTTTGAATTGCTACATTCTTTGTCTCTCCGCTAACCATTGT
>JAANSK020292012.1:0-10430 GCA_011763485.2 Isoetes engelmannii
CAAAATGACCTTGTAACCTGCAAAACAAACAACGATTGGAACAAAATACCATTGGAGTAAGAAAATTGAAAAGAAATAAGCCTAGAATAAGAAGAAATGAAGATTGGAATAAGAAGCAATGAAAACCTTGCAACCTGCAAAATGACCTTAGCGAGTTGTGAAAGATTGGAATTATGTGTCTTGGGGTTGCGAAAAATTCTTAATCTTTGACTACTTCATTCATGGAATTCCTAATTTAGGGTCGATAATTGAATGAACTAGAGCTCAATTAGAAAGCTATTGGCGTGTTCAAAAGCTGCTGTTAGCAATGCCGCTTCAAGGATTGAGACTTGAAATAGGGATTGCTAAGAAAAGTGATGTTAATGAGTGAGCTTGTTTGAGCTTGAAGGATTATTAGATTTGCTAAGGTTAAAAGGTTTCCAAAGTAATCTCAAGCTAAGTGTAGCTAGGTGAGATTATGTGACCATGAGTTGAGAACTTATGTGTAGAAGTTCATGAGTTGAAGTGTTGGATATTATCTAGGAGATAATATACATATAACTATCGCAACCTCTATAAGCATAGAGTTTTATTAATAGTGTTTTGAATTGAGATGAGAAAATTTCTTATTTGAAGGATTATTAATGCTGCACCAGAACTTTCTTTTGTAGAAAAGTAGTTTTCTCCGAGAAGTTGAACTGCATTTTCTTGTGCATTGCATCACAAAATCCTATACTAGGTATGGGAAGCTATAGGTCAAGTTGTGGGGGGTCTTGGCACCTGGGACCCCATTCCGGTGTTGCCGATGGGGCCCCGCGACTGGCGGTAGCCGGGAGCGGGTCACCGGTACCACCAAAATGGGAGACCAGGTGACCAAGACTCCACATTCTCGAAATTGGGGAGAAAAAAAGATCTTCTGGCTATGGTGGAGGCCTCCGAGGCTGTTTCCGGCCTTGTTTAGGCGAGATCTTCACAGAAGAACAAGCAGAGATCTCCTTCTGGCTATTCCCTTTTTTCCCTGTTGGATTTTAGTCATTTTCATGGTCAAAAAATGTTGTGGCCGAGGTTTTAAGAAGAGATCCATATGTTTTGCCCATTCCGGCAAAAGAGCAGAGCTCCAAGGCAAGAATCAACGTCATGTTTTCTCTGTAAGTCTACCTCTTTTACTTCCGTTCATGTGCTTTCCCTTTTTTCCTCTTTTACTTCCGTTCCTATGCTTCCCCTTTCCCCTCTTTTAGCCCCCCTTTTCCCCTGTTCCATGGCGATGCCGCACAAAGAATGGCCGCCTCAAGCATCTTCGACCTTCTTTAACCTCTCTTTTGTTCAAAATTTTGTCCCTGTTTTGCTGGGATGAATGTTTCTTCTTTGTTTTGCTGGGACGAACCTTTTTGTATAAAATTTCTTCTCTGTTTTGTTCAGGTTATCAGGTTTGTGGACGAATCCGGGTTTTGTGGGCGAATCAGGTTTTGTGGACGAATCAGAATCAGATTATCGGGGTTATCAGGCCTGGGCTCATCCTTCCGTTTCCACGCAGCCCAGGCAAAGAATGTTTGCATGCCATGTTTCTATATTCTGTTTCTATATACTGTTTCTTTGCCTGGGATGTTTCATGCCATGTTTCTAGCTCTGTTAGTCAACATTGGCACAGTTTAACAGGTTGAGGAGTAGAGTTGATCAGCGAGCACAGGTTAACTGGATCTTGCAGGTTGAGGAGCAGAGTTTTCTTGTACAGACCCATTGCAGAGTTTTCTTTTACAGAGTTTTCTTTTACAGATGTTGCCAAGGAGATGAGCCTCGCCGAATCTTACAGGTTTGGATCCTACAGATTTGGAGCCGCAGAGGAGCAGAGTTTTCTTTTCCAGGATCTTACAGGTTTGGAGCCGCAGAAGAGCCGGATTGTCCTTCGCGACCCCTCTGAAGTGTTAACAAAAAAAAAAAAAAAAAAAAAAGAGAGAGATAGGAACAAAACCTGTTGAACCGCTGACCCGGAATGGGTATGCCAACTTCCATTCCGATAAATTAAGGAGGGGCACGTGGCGGCCTCAAATTAACCCACTCAAGAAATTGGCGACCCAATTTTGAGAATGTTACTTGGAGTTGAGTGTGCAATGTGCCAGGCTATGAAAGCCAAGGATGATTGCATACTAAATTTGCCACAAGCTTAGTTATATAGAACCATTGTATCGGTGTGGGAGCATGGCCCTAGAGTCACATCGCTGAAGACTGCTAGGCATCGCACTTGATTCTAGAAAGGTTTGACCAAGTACACTAGGGTTGTACTAAGGAAATAGTTGTGTTAAACTAACGTGGTTAGAATATGCATGCAACATGATTGGACCGTTGGAAGGGTCTATGCGAAGAATTGTGAGATCATGTATTGGATAAATGTGTAAATCATTTAGATGTACTCGGATCAGCATAGTCTTGAAAGACATGTTGAGAGTAAAAGTTATCCATGAGAAGTTAACTATATGAAAGGATTAGCTACCCTAACTTCTTGCTTCGAATTAAACTATGTAAACGATCTAAAGTGATTTAGTATATGTGGATTGGAGTAGAATCCTAGGATATATACTGCAATATATGAGTGCCTCAGAAGGATTCTCCTTTGTGTTGTTGCATGATGGGGAGGCCATTCTCACTTTCCCAAAAGTAGAGTTGTGTGAATCTCCAAGTTGGAGTCAAACTTATGCAAGTTGAGGTCATCTCGAGGAATATGATTGTGTCATTCTAAGAAATGAAATTTCTTAGTTATACTTACAGTTTTCTTAATAATATGGTTAAGAAAAAGTGTCAATGTTATTCCGCATTATGCTAATCCTTTTCGAGGAAAAGGCTGGGAATATTTTAACATAAGAGTTAGCTTTGTTGGGAAAACTAGATACTGAGTATTGTGAAAGCTAACTCTACGGACTATACTATAGTAGATAATAAGGCTATTTCCATGATATAGTGTTCGTACAATACTGCATTGTAACCGAAACTGATTCTAGATGTTCAAATTTGTTCGAGGGTTGTACAATAAAGATATTTCGAAAATATCAAGGTCTTGTAGTGACACAAGAATTCCTAAATGACCGCTAGGAAAACATTGCACTTTTATATCTTGATGTCGAGGTTCTAAGAAAGGGGAGGAAATAAAGTGTTACAGGTATTTCGGAGGCATGTCGCACATGCTAGACTCTATGGGGCATCCATGGTTATGGAGTGGCGACGATCTTACCACTGGGTGGTCTAGGATGTGATCGATATGAGAAGATGACTTATATCTACTAAGTGCAGATTATAAATTTATGATGGCAATAGTTCGTTTGCTTAAGTGCCAATAAAATCAAGGTTGATGAGTCCAAGATTTGACCTGAAACCATTGGGTTCTATATGGGTTGACATGGCAATCATGATGGCAGATCAATATAAAGGTAAATGTACCAAGAATGCAAAGTATACATTTTCCTGCAACGGCAAAGGTCCTTGCTTTGAGATTGTCTTCTGTGATACATCGGATAAACTGGATTTGCTTTTGGATTGCAAGGTCTAGCAAAGTTTTGTTTACAAATGTGTAGCTCTTGTCTTGTTCCAAGTGATAAACATCTATGAGCTAAGCATGTTGCTTCTTGGTATTGTTTTTGTGTAATGATGTTTTCCTTTCAAGTCTCTTAACCTTGAGGACAAGGTTCTAGGAGGAGGGGAGGAAATTGTTACAGTCCAAAGTGCAAGTCGCACTTACAGACCTATGGACTGTAGAGTTGGCTAGGGGCAGTGTTTAGTTAATTTTAAATGGCAATAGGCAATAGTTCCGTACGTTAAAGTGCCATTTAATTATAAATATTTAAGTGGTTCTTTAAAAGGCCTAACCATTTTTTTTTTTGGGGGGGGGGGGGGCATGGCCTCATGAACTCGAAAATGCAATTTCCATGCTAACATTTCTTGCGTTTTATGTTTTGAATAATTTCCAATCAGTTTGTTGTCATTACAGACACAATCCTTTTGAACCACATGAATGAGATTGTGGCAATTGCTATGGGCTTATCCTTGAGTTGGGTCCACATTAGCTTGTTGCATTGCTCGCAAGGTCACAACATCATTCTCCGTCTATGAAATAATTGTAAGGGCAACCCACTGTGCACTAGCACCTTATTCCTTTGATGTATGCAAGTCTACTTGTTATAAGATTGCCAATGGCATGTCTATGAATTAAATTTTTGCATTATAAGTAATTTTTCTGGGATAAACATTTGAGCAATCAGGTGAATGCATACCAAGGTGAATGCACACCAAGCTGTGAATGTTTGTGCTTTCTTATACACTAACTTCGGAATGTAAACGCCAACTTAGAAATGTCTCAACTTTTGTTTTTTAAAAAAGGGAATTTTAGTCCACCACGAATAGACTCAAAGGACAGTCACATAGTTACTTTGAAAAGAAATGTGCTAATTTAGTCCACATAAATTCTGTCCATATTTCTTGTACTAAGTTGTGGTAGTATATATATACATAGTCCCAAATATATTCTTCAAGTATACAATTCTCCAAATATACATATGCATTATGCCACAACTCAAGTTACTGCAACAAATTTTGAGTCACAAACTTTTCAGGACACAAAGCAAGGATGTGCATCCTTCTGCTTAATGATGTGGTATCCTTAAGGATGTGGTACACTTGAAAGTTACTGCCACAAATTTTAAATTCACAAACTTTCCAGCATCTTTCTGCTTAAGGTAAAGGATATACACCACAATCCAGTTCATCGCGTCCCACATTGCAAACCCTTTTAACATATTGACAATAGATGAGACTCATAACTATCCAGAACTTTTGACCAGTGTGGATTCCTGTTATCTTATAAAAATGGAGTCACCTTTCTGCCTGCATTAGTTACGTTATCATCAAACTTAAGTGTTAATTAATTGGCACTTTCAATAGCTAGGAAGCACGCCATCAGAGCTAGAGGACGTAAATGACCATCCTCTTGCTGATCACTCCCAATCTTTTCTTTCACAATTATCACCACTGCTGTAAAATGGTAACTCTCTTTTGGCTCCTTTTAAGGACAAATTGATGATTCTCTTATGAACCATTTCTTCTCTTCCTAGCTACATAACTTTAAGCATCTCGAAGCAAGTCCCACCACAGGTTGGTCTAAAGTTTTCCACGCAAAAAGACTACAAGCTCACGGGCATCATCTAAGAGACTCCAAATATTAAGATGTCCTGCCATGGCATTGCATTCCTTCAAAACATCATCTAATCCTGTACACTTCTCTAAAAAGACTTTTCTGCGTCTACATACAGCTGCTGCTATGGTAAAAAGTAACAAATCCTTTGTAGCAGGACTTTTCTGCCTTCTATTCTTTTTATATGCTTCTTTATCTAACGGTCCTAACCTAATTGCTGCCCAATCTGCCCACAATACTTCCCACAAGCATAAACTCTGTTCAAAAGAAAGCTCCCTTCTGAGCAGGACTACTACCATTCTATAAACGAAGGTACAGTCTTCTGCCCCAATACGGACTAGGTGTTCATAAAGCTCAGAATCGGCAACTTTGATAATTTCCGATATCATGTTTAACTGCCGCCGAATACCTACCTCATCTAAACGGAAGTTATGACGTGCCATTTGCATAAACTTAGAAAAAGACCAGAATGCTTTATAATCATCATCCATTAGAGCAACAAATGGAGAAAGCAAATCGCTCATGCCCTGACAATATCCTGTTTCTGGATCATACAGCGCATACGCTTCCAAAATGGCCACCGAACGCGAAGCATGGAGCCTTCGACAGGGCTCTAAATGATCATGATCAAATAAACCAACATCCTCTGCAAGCTGTATAGACGTTTCTTCACTAACATTTGCCTGTGAAGGTGAATATGGCACCCACTCTGCATTCATACGAACTGCATCAAGGCGTATTATCCTGTGCCAAGTATTTAGCTCTTCTAATGCAAGTGAGCCTTTTTCCCAGAATTTATGTGCACTTTCTAGACTCACTCTTTGGATCAGACTAATCATGTCACTGGTCACTCGACGACCTTTACCGCCACTGCCACTGCCACTGCCACTGCCATCCTCATCTAAAGCATCTTTCTCAGAAACAGATTCTTTTGAAATATCCAACTCCTCATTCTCCATCTCTGCATGGCATGTGAGATTTCCATTGTCGGTCATCTTGTGGAATAACCGACAGTGGTGCCTTATGTTTTCATACTCCTTTCTGCACATTTCACATAGCTAACAATGTCAAAGAAGTGAGCTCAATAGGCAAAAGAAGAAACGTCATAAGAAAGACGAGCATCATTTACCTCTTCTCGTCATCAATCTTATCCCGCTCTGCGGCACTGCTGCTGCAGTCATATCTGCACACATGCCGTGACAGCTGTAAGAACCATATCAGAATCTTGTATACTTCCAGGGTCAAAAGTTCTAAGATAAAATGTTATTGTGATGATTCAATTCTCCTTAAAGGAGATGTAAGATGGCAAGCGGAAAAGGACATGAACTCATTATGGTTATACTAATACCTAACTCAAAGTTCAAAACCATTATACTGTTTCTACTTAATGGGTTTGTCCTGAATTGAATAATGGTAAGGCCAAACCGCCTGGAAAACATAAAAGATGGAAAACTCAAAACATGAAGTGCTTACACTCCTAAAAGAAATGGCCATACATCTGCACGAATGCTGGGAATGATTCCCTGAAATTACAAGCGTCACAACCAAGATTAGTGCCCAAATTGTTTTTTATCTTTAAGCTGTAAATGTAGATGGAACAGACTAACCCCCCAGCGGACTCTGCCAATAACCTTATGGCCCTGGCAAATAAGCCGACCTTCTTGGGAATCAAAAGACCTTTCCCACTCACGGGCAGTAAGGGGTCGTGGTTTCCTTTTTCTCCAGCGTTTTCTGAAGGGTCCCCTGTTACATAATTAGATGTCAAAAAATAAGACATTTAAAATACGATTACGTAATCAGATCCATGTCTTGCTATTTCAAACTTGACAGTTGCAACATGCTAACAATTTGCCTCCAAACAACCATTTATTCAAGGTTTGAACCACCTCGTTTTAAGCGGTTTAATAAAACAAGGACACCCGCCAACTAAGATTGTAGCATGGATATGCTTGTGCAAATAAGATGTGGACTTTAACAATAGAATGCATACGCATTGAAATCATATGTAAACAGGCACTTCTCAGTGTTGTCACTTTTAGATACTTCACATTACACAAAAGATTATCAGATTTATGAGCAGCCTGCACAACGATAAACAGAAGGTAATTCTCAAGGGCTGCATATGAATTATTGAGGAAAGAATATACCTTTTCAGAAATCCTACAAGACCCATGCATCCTTAATGACGGAAAATTTTAGGTTTTCCAACTTCTAGACGTGTAAAAAGACTTGCGCCAACATAACCTGAGTTGGAAGAACATTCAGAGGACTCTTTATATGTTCATATTCACAAGACCCAAATAAAATATATTTTAGAGCATGCCAGAACATGCTGGAAGGATCAAGTTTCAGAAAATTTCAAGTTGTATTGTTAGAGAATTCGTGAAACATGCTAAGATCCCAAGTAAAGTTGTTTATATCTTTCAAACTGAGCAATCTGTGTGTATAAGTGCAATCAAATAAAGCACCATGCGTCTTTGAATAGAATGCTAAAAAAGCGTATTTACAATGGCACCTGCTCATAGGAGAAATACTGATAATGGACCTAGCAAGCTATCTGCCGCATGTCGCAAAGAACCCAATTGATTTTGCCAATACTATAAAGGATATTTCTAAGAAACGAGACCAGTTGCCAGACGTGATCAGAGAATCTGATCTCATTTATCCTAAACAACCCTAAGATCTTAAAATCACTGGCCCTTACCCATTTTTTGAGAAAATGTTCCCTCCTACAGCAAATGCAATAGCCACCCCAGCAACAGCAGTAATGGCGACTCCAACGGCAATAGCTGTCGTGATATTAGCAGTTCCAGAGGATGATGATGGCATCCCAAGGTCACCAAACGCCCCGTGAATTGCACCAACCAATTGTACATAAAATTCCCCCTGCAACATCACATCCCGGTTTCTCCACCTTCAACCCGAACTACAAAACCCTGATCTCAATTTGGAAGCAGCAAATCAAATTTGGCTGCAATAGCAGCAAAGGTCCGAAATTATTTCAGCTCAATATCAACTTCTGATCTAGGAAAGTACACAATTGAGTACAAAGAAAGATTATATTGGTAAATCAGATCAACATTCAAAAGTGTGACCCTAATTATAAAAACAAAATGGCGGATCTAACCTGCAAGCGACAATACGTTGGGAAGGAATAGTGCGATCAAACAGAAGCCAAATCCGGCGTTGCGGAAGACAACCAAGGAAGGCGAGATGTATGTGCTCTTCATCATCTCTACACATTTCTCATCTTTGGCGGAAGAAGGCACACCATCGCCACATTCAAAGCGTTGCCCATTTTTAGCCTTTCTTACAAGTTTATAGGGAAAATTATCAAAATACATTTAAAAGTGCCAAAATTACCAAAGTGCCACTAAAACAAACAAGAGTCCAAGGGGGTGTAGGTTGCAAAACCTTGTTTCACCAAACCCAAGCTTTGGGGGCAAAGTATGTTTGGAAAGCCTTTCATGGGTATGAGTCCCCTGCCATGACTTTCATTAGATACTGGCTTCAGAAAATTCAACCATTTGGTAGGAAAAACTGCCCTCATTCCTTACCTGATTTTATTCTGCCTTTCAAAATTTTAATGCTGCTCCTAACACTTCTAGCATGTTGAGAGATCTACTAAAAGCTTGGAATGTTGTTGCTGAAACCTTCATCCACAAGCCCCTTCACCAAGACAATGGTAGTTACGCTATCTTCTGGTCCAGTCCCTTCAGTAAGAACGGTTACAGTTGCCTAGCCGAGAAGCATTCGAGACTTCACAAGAAATGGGAAAATGCTGGAATTTCTATTCTAGCAAACTTATGGCAAAGGGACAGAGGAACTGGAACGAAATTCAATTCTTTGGATTAAATTCTAATGCCAACAAATCTATTTACAAGCACATTCTTGCTTGCCTTGTTGGTGTTAACTCCTGCGCTTTCTGATTCTAGCAATTGGACCCAAACGAGTGATAAAGATTACAGTGTGTCTACGGCTTATAAGAATATTTGTACATCCAAGTCCTCAAAGTTGCCTGAGATGTGGAGCATCACTTCTTATGAGTTCATCAAAACTTTAAATAATTGCTGGAAACCTAAGATACAGTTGTTCACCTGGCTTTGTCTTCAACTTGCTGGTTGTATTACAGTAGCCAAATCAGTTCTCAGCAGTACCCACATTTATATGGCCTCTTTGCTGCTAACCCCACAGGTCAAAGTACAAGAGCTCATTGCAAAGTCCGAAACTTCATTTGGGCTGGTACTGAGGAGGGTGTTGTAGTTAAGGTGGCTTGGTCGAAATGCATCCTCCCCAAGCGGGCAGTTGACTTTGGTAAGATAGATTTCTTACTGCAGGGTAAGGTCCTCATCTCAAAATTTAATTGGAGACTTCTGAATGGTGAAGACGACTCTCTTGATCTGCGTCTTCTCAAACAATCACTTGTTCATTGCATTCCTCTGGAGAAGGCAGTCAAACCAGTTATTCCTTGGGCTCTATTTCACCCTCTTGAGTCTTTTCCAAATCGTCTCCCTTCTTACGAGGATTATTGACAGATGGAGTGCCATTAGACATTTATTTTGGTCATGCCCTTCTATCTATGCTCTACTAGATATTCCGTGGTGGTGGGCGCCATTGCCACCAGATATCTCAACAGCCCCACCTGCTGCATAGTTCATTCCCTTACACGAAGACGCTGGGGTGGTATGAAGGTGGTCGCCTCGTGTCATGGCCTGCGTTCAAGAAAAATACTTACTCTCACGTTGGAATGTAACTGTGTGGGAGAAGATAGCAAAGAACTTACCTCTTTCAGTGGAAGTTGGTGCCATAGAAAGGGTGTCGTGGGGTTGTCACGAGGATATTCACAAAGCACTTTGTTATTTCCATCTATCGTCTTCTCCTGGCTCCATGACCACTCCCACTGCCAAGTGGATAGCAACTGCAGGTTCCAGAACCCATGAGGGCTCGTACATAGTACTGGCTTTGAGATAAGTTGCTCCATCCTAAAGTTTTTGTATTTCGGTGGCAAGTTTTACATAGGTGTTTGCGAGTAAATGCATTGCGGCATCGTTATGATCCTTGTATCTCTGTAGTATGCGCACTTTGCCTTTCAGATGTTGAAACACTTGAGCATTGTCTCTTTTCTTGTCCAGAAGTTCAGCCAGCCTAGTCCTGGCTGCAAGGCATATTTAACAGCACGCTGGATTGCCAAGCTGTTCTTTTTTTTGAAGGACGTCAAACTTTATTCATCAATCAACGAAATGTAACAAGATAAAATGCAAAGACAGGACTACAA
>JAANSK020292023.1:0-10430 GCA_011763485.2 Isoetes engelmannii
AGTCCCTAACCAGAACATGGACCGAAGTCCGTACAAACCAACAGAAACATAAATATAATCACCATCACCAAACGCTCAGAATAGTGGCATGCACCAATAGTACACCATGGGCGTGACCTAGAAACTAGCTCCTTCAACTGGACAGACTGGGATCATGGACATCCTCAGCAAGAGTGGTCTGCACATGTACAATAAAGGTCATATTTGAACATCACATGTCATAATCTAATAATGGTGTCATTGTGTCCTATTGTCTTGGCTTGGTATTATGTAATTGGATCCTTCGGAGTCGGCCTTCCAGGTTCGGTGGTCTGGGAAGTTTCGGCATGCTGATGTCATCTGTGTTCTATGTTGTTCATGTGCTCTGTGACACCGAGCATAGTTCTCCTGGCAAGGATGCTACGTTAGTACTCTTGTGACTCCATGGTAAGAGGTCCTCCAGCACTAGACATGGGTTGGGAAGGGCATGCGCATACCAGGTTCACCCCACCACTCCCCCTACAAGGCTTGGAATGTAAGGTGGCTGGGCATGTTTCTGCTAATAGGGCTTGCATTTAGGTTGGCCAAGCTTCCCATTGTCTCGGAGATTTGTTTCTGTTGTTTGGTACTATGGCTTGGTTCTTTGCTCCTGATGCTCATGATGTTTCTGTTGTTGACATTGTCTAGAATTGTTCATAGGAATTTGTGTCTTTGATGTTGCTCATGTTCTTGTTATCGAAGATCCAGAGTGTTTCCATGTATGCAGTAGTAGCTAGGAATCCCCACTTAGTCACGAGGACTAACCCCATTGAATGCATATGCAGTGAATCTGCAAGGCAACGACCAGGTTGATGGCGGCAATGTAGCAGGGGATCGGGGCAGAGTCTAGAGCTAGAAGTTTCTTGGATTTTCTTAGTTGATGCTGTATAAATATTGAGATTATATGCGGGATATTGAGATCTATAGCTATTTGAATTGCTCAATTAGAGGTTGTGGATGTGCTAAGTACATGAATATATTAAATGCATCTAAGCAGTTGTCCATTGAGTTTAGATCATTATATGATCAGTTGCAAAAGGAAGATTAGATTCTTCATCAATATCGTGGCTTTGTAAAGTTTGCACACCAATCTAGATCTAGTGTAAAGTTTTGACAAGATCTCGAGTTGCCAGGAGGGTCAACTCGACAGGCACGTCACAAGTTCGACATCCAGAAAATCCATGTATCAAAATTCCTTTGCTACAAAATGAAAAGCGGTTTGCAGCTATCGTTATATAATTCCATGTGGCTAATTCCAGCAACAACGACATAGAGCTAGCAAAGAAAGGACGGAAAGCAAGGTATTTTCAGTAGTTCTCGATCGATGCACTAAGCAGGCAGCTTGTTGCGCGAGCTCCTATTCTAATGGTATCAGCATGGACAAGGGGAGCTTTGTGATTCCGAGCCAGGACATTGATCAAATCATGCAAGATGCAGGGGAGGATGCATGCAAGCCTTGCCCTAGCCATGCAAAGGGAAGAAGAAGCCGAGGCTGAATAACAGATATGGCGAAGGAAGAATTTCTTGAATTTTTAGAATTTTATTGGCCGTTGATTTAAAAATTAGCAAATTCAATGGCCAGGTTTAATTGTAGCCGACCTGGTAGTTCATATGGACAAGCTAGAATTACAGGAAATGATGCACCTCCATTTAGCGCTAGAATTGCATGGAATGATGCATCCTCTTTTACGCAAGCCTGCTAAAAAACGAATTTTTTTAGGTCAAATTTTAAATATGCCCCTAATTTTTTACAAAATTGCAAAAATGCCTCTGTTTTAGAGGTATTTTTGGTAAAATGACCATAACTCTTTTTAGATAATCCAAATAAGAATGCTTCTTTCAGGTGAATTATAGACATAGATAATATCTTCCAAACAAGGCTAAAATCACCCGATAAAAACAAACAAATCGTAATCATAACTTAAGATTTCGGACTCCAATTCAGATGATTTTAGCTTTAGTGGCAAGATATTGCCCTTCTTCGTAATAAACGCCAGGCTCAAATTATAGCATAATTCTGCACTAATTACAACGCGTAATTTGTACTCCTGTACTCCTGGTTGCGCCGCTTCGTCGCCGCTTCCCCTGTTTTTTTGTTGCACCATTTCCCCCTCTTTTTCTTTCCTCCTCTACCTCTTCTTCTCTCTTCCTGTTTTTCTTTCCTCTTTTCCCGTCTCTCTTCTCCCTCTTCTTCTCTGTTGAATCTCTGATCTCTTAATCTTTGTTGAATCTCTGAATCTTTGTTGGATGGCTTTCAGGAGTTGAATGGTCGTTCTATTGGGCTCGGAGCTGCGACATGCAACTCTTGTGAGGTCTGCGACATGCCCAGAAGCCTCCTAGATCTGAAGCGCCTCATAAACCTATCATGCTTTTTTGCTCGATGCTTCCCTTATCCCTTTCCGGTAGCATTAGAAGCATTATTTCTTCAATGGCAGATGGCTTCCTCGTTGGAAAATGGTTCAGGAAGCAAAACTATTGGTTTTACATTTTCTTGCCTCTATAAGGATCTGCCGGAGTAGCTGAATCAACCCTAGGCATCAATAGATGGAGAAACTGAAGCATCTCTGCCCAAATGGATGGTTTCGAAGGAAAATACAAAGCTTCCAGAGCTTTCAGTTTCAAGCAAAGATCGAATCACAAGATTTGATTATTTTGCTTCAGAAATCTCGGCTCAAAACTTAGCTCACCGGACTGGAAATTTGAGTCTGAACCTGGAAATTTGAGCCTGGCGATTATTACGTCCGGTAATAGTCGTGTGGGGTCTTCTACGCCCCCAAAAAAATCTCGGCGGCGCCGCCAAACTCGGCGGTGCACTCGCGGCTCCGCCGCTCGTGCGCCGCCTCATTTGGCGGAGCCGCCTCAATTTTTTACAGGGCGTAGAAGCCCCCCACATGACTATTACCTAGTACATAATAAAGGAGACCTATATCGGTTATGCATGGTCTAGTAAGACATCATACATTCTATTTTGCAGCTAATTAGTCTCAACAACTAAGAAAGACTAAGAGACACATAATTGACGTAACCACGTATGTTGCAGTTGCACGTGATTATTAATCAGATTTATTCCATTATAAAGGGTATCCTTCTAAAATTGTCTATCAATCTACTAGCTAGTAGTGGCAAAGCAGAATTGTGCAACATACATTAAAAAAAATGAAGAATAATCACAAGATCTAGAAAGCACAAAAAACCTACAGATATCAATACATTTATGGCTTTGTAGATTATCCTTGGTTAAGCGGAAAAAAAAAGGGCAAAGAAAATGGTAGAAAATAAGGAAAGCCACGACATAGGAAATTGTTGACACAAAGGTAGAAACGTAAAGAGAGAAACTACATGATGGTGGAAGTGGGGAGTAAAACTGAAGTTACACGATGCAGAGGGGCAGAAGAAGCAGGGAGAAAGGCGAGCAGAGGTAGAGGCAGAGGCAGAGGCAGAGGAGGAGACAAAGATGGGGCAAAGATGGAGCGAGCGCCGTAAATAACGCACGCCGTCGTGTTTGAGCCGGACTTAAATCTAGAAAAGTCCGCTAAGTCCACAAATACGCCGTGGGTTTTTTTTCCCATATATGGCTCAAACATGTCAAGACACAAAAAATCGATTGTGTTAAAAAAACACCATGTATTTTCTTTTGGCTCAAACATGACAACATGAGATATTTAAGGTACTCGGAGATGGACGGGTAGACTGGGGTGGCAAAGTAGAGGGATTGACTTACAAGGGAAGGAAAGGCGGAAGGATGGGTGGGACCCATGGCCATACAAATTGAGTGGTAAAAATGACTAAGGTGGCATAGGTTTAGGGCACGCGTTTTAGACACGGGCAATGATAGCGGGCGGCGCCGCTGGAGGGCCCGCTGGCGGGGCCGCCGAACACCAGCACTATAAAAAAACAGTTCGTTCTATTGCATAGACGGTCGGCCTGTTCAACGCAGCGCCCGGTTTGTTTGATTTGCTCCTACAGTATCAGCCATTCTAGCACGGAGATCTGGTCGCCATTCTGGTGCGGAATTGAGGAGCCAAGCGCTGTGATATTGAGCGTGCTCAATCCGGCGATTCTGCTGCGGAATTGGCCTCAGCAGTACCTCTGGATTGAGCCGTGCCAATATCACCCCGTCCTTTGCATTATAACGAGGTAAGTAACCTGTTTTATCAGTCCAGTTTTTTTCTATCTCTGTAATGTCGTATTGATTGGTTGAATGGCATTTCCTTGAGTATTGCACCTAAAATGGTAGCAAATCTGCAGCAACCTAGATCACTGTTAAGCTTCAGCATTTCTAGAGTTCCTACAAAAGTAACCATCCTGCATGCAAAAATATGTAGCTTAAACTACTCGAGACTCATGGATGGCTTTCATTATTTGTTGCCAAAAAAATGTTATTTATTTGTTGAAAAAAAAAGGGTAGAAAAAAAAAGGGTATGACGTAAAAAAAAATGCTTTCTCTCTCTCTCTTTTCTTCACTGTATAACTGAAATCTGAAGCTTCTAAGTTTCATGAGAAATTTTGTCTACAAGCGTGTATCAATATTTAGGAAGGGAGCTGAGTACTTTGCCACCTTTGAGAATGCTAAATCTTCAATGCAAACCATTTTAGCATTGTACCATTGGCAAAGTTATTCGTGTCTTTTTTATACTAAACTATACGATAGATGTCTTTTTTATACTATTATATTGTAGATGTGAATGTTAGGCATTGTCGTGAATGTGTGGTTTAGCATGTGATTAAACTTTTCACTAGAGGGTGAACACTTTATGATACTAGAATATGGATGTGTGGTTTAGCATGTGCATATGTTAACATGTGTTTAATCAACATTGACATATGGGGATGAACATTCTATTACTATCACTACTAACACTATGGACGATTTGCAAAGGCAGCTATGTGTTGCATGAGTTCTGCTCGCAATTTGGACTTACAATCAACTTGGGAAAAACCAAAGTTTTGGGCTTTGGCATGCAGCCCAACGCTTTATGCTATCAGGGAGAACTAGTTAAAAAGGCTCAATCCTATAAATATTTAGGACATGAAATGTTTAGTGGCCGTAAACCTTGAACAAAAGGTGTGGACTTCAAAATCGCTACTGCCCTGATTAAAGCATTCTATGCAATGTCCAATTATGTGTCGACATGCCCACATCACCTATTTGCCACTCGGAAGAAACTTTTTGAAGCAGTGACGCCAGTCGTTCTGTATGCCAGTGAAATATGGTGGGGGCCTTCATTGTGCCAGTCCAAATGGAACGAGAAGCAATTCAAAAAACTTGGTTACACATGGCTCGGGCGGTCCGCCTATATGAGTTGCTGCTATATGGAAATCCAAGCTATGAACAATACTCTGCGTTAATATCTTGATCAGAAGAAACAAGCAGATGCAATCTCTTGTGTGGCTTGCTCTCAATGCTGCCGAGCAGATTGATGTGGATGGTAGAACCTGTTGGTATCACAAGGCCCCCAAAATTGAACCAATGTGACCTTTTTTATGGTTTGTTGGTGAAAACCAGATGGATGAATCAGTACATCTTAGTTGGTTCAAAAGTTTACAAACTGTCTCGTATCTAGTATGGTTCATCAACATATTTTTCTAAGGTGATAAGCCAACATTATTTTGTTACATGGTATTGAAATATGGCAATTTTAATTGGTCTCTGTAACAAGTTAAACTATACGATATGTACTATGTTTAGTATGTCAAGTTTAGTAGATTGGTATTTGATCACATTTATCTTCTTCACTATATCCACATGATAATTATAAGCGCATAATTATCGTGATGTTTTAGAGTGATTAATCACCAATTACGTTCAAAATTGCTTTTTACATTTATTTTTTTCCCTTTAAAAAAAGGTTTAAATAAAAAAGTAGAGGATTTTTTTATGGGCAAACCATTGTGAAATGTTATTATTGAGTTGAGGTGGCACCATCCAATTAGAGTTCTGCAATTTCAATGGGGTACGGGGTATTGGCTGGATTAATTGTTTTAATTGCATAAAATTCTGGCGGTCGATATTGTTTTGGCAAAGGTCTCTTTTTTTTTTACCTGAGCCGTCCACCTGGTGGTAGGCTCCTTCCAGATGCATCAGGCCGCGTGTTGTTGCGCTTGCTTGATCTGCGGCTATCTAGATGGCATGCTTTGATTTGTTGAATCGTGTTTCTATATCTCCTTCTGCTGCAGCAGGTTTCCAGCGATGGCAGAGAGCGCTTTATCGACACGTTCTCCTGCAGGTACATTTTCATGATGCTGAAGCGTTTGGCTAGGATTTCAGCCCCTTCCCTTTGTTTGGACGAAGAGGGCCACCTACCTGAGAGTAGTGCATCTGCAGCAGCGAGATGCATTAGGGATTCCATTAATGTAGACACGGGCACTTTGTTTCACAGGAGCAATTTCGTGGAAGTTGCTAGTGAGCCATTGCATGTTGGACAGGGAGGTCTGCATCTTCTTGCAGAGGCCTGTGATGCCACCGTATCTAGGAAGAGGGGCAAGCCTAAGAATGATGCAACTCTTAAAATTAGGGAGCATGAACAGAGAATAGAGAAGAAGAGGCAGAGGCATATAGTGAAGGAAGAAAAAGAGAATGAGAAAAGAGAGAGGCGTGAGAGGGTGAAGACAGAAAGTCAAGAAAAGAATGAGAGGGAGAAGAAAGAAAGGGAAGACAGGAGAGAAGCAGAGCGTGTTAAAAAGGCTCTTGTGAACAAAGGCAAGACTGCTTCTTCTGCTGATAAGTCCAGTGTCCTTCATCTCAGTGTTACAGGAAGTATTGGCGAGGCTGATGTGTGGGAAGATCTGTACGTTAGGACTTGTCAATTCCTTGAGAGTGAATGCCTGGCTGGGATTGTATCTATTGAGCGTAGCTCCGAACTAGACCACTTGCACTTGTTGCGTGTGTTTCGAATGGTTGTAACCAGTCCCATAGCAGTTAACAATAGGCTCAAACATGCCTTGGACTCGGTAGATCATAGGCCTCCTGGAGGCGTAATCCTTTGCAAGGCTCTCAAAGACACCCGCCTACATTGCTTTGAGGGCATGTTGGGCTATTGCCTCAAAGATATAGGCAAGATGCACTTCAAGAATCACATGAAAGCAGTCACTCTTGAGCAGCTCGAAAGAGACAAAAACCTGTACGCCTTATACGTCACTGGAGAGATAAAAAATTGTGTTGTATTAGATAAAAGGAACATCCTAGTCCGTGCACGTCACTTCGTGCTCTACCATGGCAGAAAGCAAAAAACCGCTAGTTTATGTTATACACTGGCAAGGATCCTTCTCACAGGGCTTGTCATTTCAGTGCTTGGTTACTTCCATTTAACAGCAACAAGATTGGTTATGAATGCATTGAGGCTATATGGCAGCTTGTCTTGGATCCCGTGCATGCGTCCATCAAGGATGTGAGGTGCGTCATCTATGAGCTTCCATCTGGGGAGGATCCCATTGAGAGAGTTGGAAAGAGGCACATGCGCTTCTAGGACGATGAAAATGCATCGAGGGAATTGGATAAGTTGGATGCATGCTTGATGATGAAGATATTGTAGATGTGGGGATGCAAACATGGATAGACGGAGCGTGGGGATGCAAACATGGATAGATGGAGATGACTGCTTTGTGCTGACTCCAGTTTTCCACACATCTGATAGCCACAAATTAGTCCCATTCCAAGATTACATCCCCTTGGATGTGGTCGATGGAGCATTCGCCATATCTTAGTGAGCATTCCAGTTTCGTTTGTAGTGCGCAGTGCTGCTTGCATACTCTTCTACTAGCAGGAAATGGTGAAATGTACTCATCCATTGTATGGTGTTCTGTAGAGGCGGCTGGGGGCGAGGAGGGAAGTGCCATACTTCCTCCCTTCACTCCTTTTTTGGCGGTTGATCCAGATTCAGATAATGGGGTTGCACCGACGGCCATGTTGGAGGCAAGGATTGTTGCTGCTGCTCGTCTGTTCTTTGATATCGAGTGGATGAGAACGAACACTTGGAGATTCATCCACGATTTGAATGTCAGCTTGATCAACACTGTGACCATTCTGGGACAAGCCTTAACTGCAATGGATGATCCAGCAATCCAGGTTACTCCAAGGGAGAGCCGGACGTTTCGAGCTGTCAATCATGTGCACGCAATGCTCATTTTGAAGATTTGGCAGTTGGAGCAGCTGGCTAGGAGCCATCCTAACACTATGTGCGCGTGAGATTGATGTGGTTTAGCTTCCTAGAAATGTGTCTGTGACGTAATCTGAGTATTGTATATGTCTTATAAAGGTGCACCAGCTGTGTTGGCTTTGTTGTCAACTGTTGTACATATGCAGATTGTTGTTCTGCTGTTGTTGTTCACGTTGCTTTCTATGGCAGCGTGTGTACATTCTGGTCCTTTGGATATGCTGAAGGTAATGTGATTATGTCATGTTGATCTTAAGGTTTTTTAGATAAGATAAGATAAGATAAGATAAGATAAGATAACTTCTTTATCGTCCACGGAGGCCAATTGGCCTATGGGAGCTGTACAAGGGGAGCAGCATGCCCCGCAGCATGCCCATTACAGCCCGGATGAAAAAACCACATGGGAAAAACCGTGGCCGTAATAGTCATACTGGCATACAAAATCAGAGCATCACGAGTGACCCGGACAAAGCCGTTGTCATTCGTCCAACACTTCCTGGATGTAAGATCCTAGAGTTCCCACGGCGTTGGTGTTGAGCAAGAGGCGGAGGGCCTGGCTCCGTAGCTCCAATTGCGGGTACCGTTCTCGAACTTGCTCATAAGCGGGGCGGGTCTGTAAGGCATGTTGTTATCTTCAATGATATCTTGGCGGCAGCTTCTGCATGTTCTACTCTCGCGTGCTTCATTTGTTCGTCGCCCTGTCTCAATGCGGATGTGGTGGCCCCCTGTGCGGATGGAGGCGATCAGCCTACGCTTCTTCATCGAGAGGGGGGTGAGCAGGTACTGCTAGGGGTCTCGGGCGAGTGTGGGATTAACCTGCTGTCTGTAGTGCCCAAGTTTGACATGTGACAGGGCCTCGCTGTCCCAGAGTTTGCCAAGGAAGCAGGTGTCTAGGTAGGTCTTCAGCTCTTTATGTTCCTGCTTCGTGCGAACCCGTACGCACCTGTGTGGCTGGATGTTCCATTGGGATAGCCATTGCGCCTGCTTCTCTTTCCAACAGGTTTTAAGACGTTGAGGTCCCCGGACCACTGCTAAGGCTACCCGCGGCAACCGGTCCTCGTCCATATGAGCCACTTTCTGGAAGTACATGAGGTAACGACAGATTGCTGCCCTCTGCAGTGGAAGGAAACCTGTTTCCTGGAGCAGTATCTGGTACGGGACTGTCTGTTTCGCTCCCAGGGCGCGTGCCAAAAAAGCCTTTTTCACTCGTTCCAGGTCAGCCCAGATGGTGGCGGAGACCACGGGCCCCCAGACGTCCACTCCGTACAAGAGCACTGGCTTCACCAGAGCCCTGAAGAGGCGTGCCTGGTGCTCCTAGGCGTAGAGCTCTGCTTGGTAACTACTGTTTTGCATGGCGTGCAATGCCTTCCAGCCGGCAACCACTCGCAGTCGAATGCAGCTATTCCAATGCATTCAAGTCGAAAACTCAATGCCCAAGTATTTGTAGGTGGGTGCGACCTCGACATGCTCACTTTGGTATGTGAAGGAGGGAATCTGTGGGTGCCTAGAAGATGAGACGAGCAGAACTTTGGTCTTCGCGAGGTTCACCCGCATGCTGGTGTGCTGACAGAATGTGGCCAGTGCGTCGAGATGGCGCTGCATGTCCTCCGCGGTGTGTGCCAGGAGGTCGACATCATCGGCGTAAATCAACTGTCTGATAACATGATGCATCAACTGGGCGCCCATCCCGCCGTGCCGGGCCATCCAATGTTCCAACTGATCTATATAGAGGCCGAACAGTGTAGGTGAGAGGGGGCAGCCTTGTCGAACCCCAATACTGCTGGTCACTGATTGGCCGGAGGTTGTGAGGCGCCCATAACACGCCTCATACAACCTATAGGCTGCATTCCGTAAATCCATTGGCGTGCCGAGCTCCCGCAGTCTGTCCCACAACTTGTCTCGAGGCACGGTGTCGAAAGCCTTTGCAAAGTCGACGAAGCAGCAGTACAGGTCCTGGCGTCGATTCCTGCTCTCTTAAATAATTGCCCGCAGGGAAAACAGATGATCAATGGTGGAATGTCCGGGGCGGAAGCCTGCCTGGGTGAGGGCCCAGACCCTCGTGTCCTCTGCCCAGATCGTTGTGCATTGTTCGATTATTGTAGCCAGGAGTTTTGCGAACACCGAGCTCACCATTATAGTGCGATAGTTAGCTGGGCAATTCGGGTTGTCGGTTTTGAGTATAGGCACCACTCTGCTGCAGGTCCATTGCGGTGGGAGGCCTTCTCGCAATGCGCAATTCAGCATAGCTACCAGGATCGG
>JAANSK020292034.1:0-10430 GCA_011763485.2 Isoetes engelmannii
AATGGGGTTTGGGGTAGGGTTGACTTTGTAAGGACGGATGAGATTCTCTTAGAGGGCATCTTGGTAGGAATATCCTGATACTCTTAAGCTGCTGAAGGAAATCAGAAGCATTACGGCACAATAGCATACTGGGACATCTCTATATCTGATAAATCTGAAACAGGATGAATCACATCTGGTGCTGACTGGCACACAATCAGATCAGACAGCGAAGGATCAACAATCTCAACCTTGCACCACACGAAAACAGATGAATCAACATGAGAAAGAAGTGACATTGTATCAAGAGGAATAGGTAGCAAAATAACAGGGGTTCCGTGAGGATTTCATATGGATATGTAAGTGACCATTCTTAAAATCATAGACCGTAAACAATTGACTGGCCTGTTATAAAAAAAAAACAGAGGAAGGTAAAGGAGCCTCATCACAAGGAGGACCAGCAACTCAAGAAAATGGAGTTCAAGCATGTATCACTATATAAAGATCAGGAGTAGGAATGGCAACCAAAAGGGTAGAAATAAGACCACAAAGAGGCTAAGAGGACTGAGATGGCTTCAATGTCGAAGAGAGAGTCCGGAACCAAAAGCCTGAAAGAAAGGCCGTCAGAGAGGGAAAGAGATGACACTGTGGAACCATTATTGATGTAAGTTCTTTGTCATTAAGCAAATACAACAATAATTTTTTATACCACATGCCACTTTTAACAATGGAAATATACATACTTATACCATTAGCACATTTGAAAGACACATCTAAATCTATCCCAGGCCAATTGGATATATGCACACACATTGTACGAACTTTGCTCAATAGATCCTTCTCCACAAACCTGACAGTTTAAGCTTACATCATTCTTGAATTTATGCAGCACCATATTCACCCCAAGAGATCTATGCACAATATTCCACATGAATGTGCAAACGTTTGGAGGTAGGGAAAAAGCCAACAGTAAATGTATTATTCTCTCGTCTGGTTAGACCCTCAGGTCCATAGACGGCCGGTTTACTGACAGAACCATATAAGAAAATATAAATACCTAAATTTAGAAGATTATGTATACTAGACACCATAATTCCATATTGGTCCCGCAAATAAGAGAACTCCATGCATTCCAAGAAAGCATGTTGCTCGTCTTCCACAAGAGTCCTACAACATGAGCCAAAACTGAAGGTGTCTTGGTATATCATAGAAGCGGCCTACTTCAATTTTCAACTTAAGGCTACTTAGTCTTGCTTTCGATATCAAATTTCTCTTCCTGGCGCTAAGATTCGCATTTAAATATCATGTTCAGCATATACCAACATTAATTTGTAGAAATGTGAAGCAAGCAACACCCAGAAAAGCAAACATCCAAATTAGGATTGTATCGTCATATAGAAAGCTCTACTATAGAAGAAGAATCCACACTTCAAAAATTATGTTAACACTTTTATGCAACCATGATTGATTCGGCGGATGCCAAGTCAAGTACACGTGTTATCAAGGGCCTTGCCTAAAGCAAGTTAAGCATTGCCACAAACCCAACCAGCTTTATATAATTCCTAATAATCCAAATATGACCATCAATTGACTACCCCGAAAAACTAAAAAAAAAAATAGTCGCATTTTGTGGGTTGTCCTCAGAAACTATGCAACTCAAAAACAAAACTCTGCTCTATGCAACTCAAAAACAAAACTCTGCTCTATGCAACTGAAAAACAAAACTCTGCTCTATGCAGCCAAAATCTGAAACAGTGTTGTGCTTCAAACCTAAGTATATTGCATCAAGCGTATGGTAGACCCATGCCTCGAGATTCAAGCACCCAACTTTAGAAAAGGCCTAAATCCAACGACAGCAACCCCTTTTAGAACTTACAGGCCCCTGAAAAATTAGCAAAATGGGTATATAAGAGATGAACCGCTAGATTGGATGTTTACGGGTATAGGAGAGATGAACCATTAGATTCGATGTTTATGACCCCTAACAAATCGGCAACAGCCAATGATGCTGCCTCACTCTCAAAGGACATGCCCTTCAGACAACCCAAAAAAAACCACTCCTGTTATAAGGCTATGAATGTTTTTGAACACATGTTATAAAAGGACATGTGGTTTTGCACATGTACTTTATGCCAAAGCAAAATGACAACCAGCAAGATCCAAGAAGATGTCAGGCCTTACAGAATACTTATTTCTCATTTTATAGCAAGGCAGAAAATTTATTTCTCATTCTTATAGCAAGGTCAACGCGCAAAGGACCTAACGCATCAGTCGTAAGTATATAGTTCACAAGCAGTCCCATCCTACAGCCATTCACACAATATAATTCTAATTTTTTCAACAGATTCGACTTCCACAGAACTGTTTACTTCTGTCTTAACCAGAATTGTACTTAAAAACACTCTAATTGCACAGGATACAAGTAAACACTTAGAACTCAGCATTTCAGTTGGCCTGATGAAAGCTCATAATCAATATTCACAGGCCAAGCACATAACCATACCCATCTCTAGAAGGGCAGAAAATATTGGACGTGATTGAACACTCAGGTCCATATGGTTATGGGCCTTGCCTACCTTAATTATATGAAATGAAGTATGTATTACAATTTCAAAACATCTAAAAAAAGCAACTAGCCCTGTCAGCCAAAGGGCCCGTTCATCAAGCTTCTAAGGCGCTTCCTCCTATGAGTTTGACTTGTAAAACTAGGCTTAGTATGAACAAAACCACATTGGGATATGATTTGTAATCCCTATGATCCTATTAAATAGCCAACCAAAATACCCAAGAGCCCAACCAGGAACACAAATAAAAACGAGAACCCAGCATCTCTCTGAACTGGTCCTTTTCCAGCATAACCTTTCGAATCTGCAGCAGAGCCAAGTTTTGCCTGCAATTAAACAGTGGGTCAGTGATGCTGGAAGGAACATGCATACAAACTCTCTATTGATGTCAGAACGTAGGAATGATAAGATAATGTTTGGCCTGTTATGTACATACCAGCTCTTGCTGCAACTGCTGATTGAGTTGATGTGCATTATTTCGCTCTTCTGTTAATGTTGTTAATTGTTTCCGTACCTAAAGCATTAGAAGCATATGAGAGAAGGAAGAATGAGAACTAATCATCAACAATAACCTACCTCTGTAAGTTTGATTTTCAGCTCATTGACATCCTTTGGTGCCTGCAAAAATAGTCAAACTTTCAGCTCATTCGAGAGTTGCAAGAATCAGATGCTTCTATAAAACATCAGTAGAGACCAGGCATTTGTTGTATGCATAGGAGGTTCTGCATTATCTCGGTGACCAGGGGCAAGAATGAAATTGTAGATAGGATATTTGCACCCAGTACCATATATAAAGGTGAGCTGTTTGATAGAGGAACTATTCTAGGCACTTGAAGCCCAAAAAAAATAATACAAATCTAAGACAAAACATACATCAGAGAACCCATATCCCCAGTCTCCATTGCTTGCTGCAGTATGTGGCTGTGAATACTCCTCCGCTGACTCTTCCACTGGGGAAGGATGTTCTGGTGGTGATGTATAGACAACCCTTAACTTGGCTTCATGCACGTCACTACCACTTTCCTTGCTGAACTGCAATTCATAATGTACACTGCTAAGTTGTATGGAAACTTTACCTGCAAGGGAAAAAAATTAAGAGAATTTGCAGACTCTAACTCATACCATCTCTTGTGTAACATCTTTGGCAGCCATCTCATCTGGAGCCACAACACTCTGAACAAGAAATTTATCCTTGCACTGCATATCGGGAGGAGCTTCCCGCTGAGCCTGCATAGTAACTGCAAGACCACAAAATAGTTGTAAATAACAAGGGAACAAATTTGCGGCATGAATTTTCAAAAAGAAAAATATTAGAAACAGAAAATGAACCTGACCTATTATTTCTGCAGTAGACTGTGGAGCAACAACTCCAGTGTTGGGGCGTACACAATATTTCTTTGGAGACGTGGTTTTGACCTACAGTTACAATATCAGCATGTGTATTGCGTCTCGCTTAACAAGATAATAGAAGTCACATAACCTTGAAGGCAACATAATTCTCTGTCGTATTCTGCAGCTTCAATGAACATGAGATCTGCTTCTTCAACTCAACTGCAGAAAAAGAAAAAATATGGTTTAGGTCTTCACTAAACCATAAACCTAATTAACATGAATCCTAGAACTTTAACAGATTTCCCAGTAATATTTTATATCAGAAGGTCATCGTAGCAGAAGAAAATTAGGTCTTGAGTAACACGCTGGAAAGCTAAAGAGTTAAGAACATCCGTTTCTAAAATCAGGAAGATGCGTTTCTTAATTAATTGTATAACGGAAATTGAAGCCCATGGGACGTTAGTTTGGGGTTGCAAGCAGAAAGCGTTGCCACTGAGAGAAAGAAAGATATGAAGACTTACATGGAAACTTAAGCTCCCCAGGCTGAATATTAAGTAGCTCCGGCATGATTCCTGCAGATTTTGAGCCCTCTACTAACGAGATAGGCGAAAGTATCAACCTCAAACACGTACTTCCCTAGCACGGAAAAACCGATCTCTGAAACAGAAACGAACCAACAATTACTTTCCATTATCTAAGCTTTAAGCGCCAGCTTAGAACAAGAATCAAGAGCTTTTCACCTGAACAAGGTAAGATCTGGCACCTGAACAACAAAAAAATACTGCATTCTTACCTCAAAGACCATGATCTGATGCGGCTTTCCAAAAAATTGCTGAAAATCCGAAATCAAAGCAAAATCTGAATCCGGGCAGCAGCTAATCAAAGGAGGATCTCATTGTTCGAACAGGATCAGAAAAAAAAGGGCAGATGGAAGAGATTGATGCACCACCAAAGACGCCGGCGAGCAATCCCTACTCCCCTTGGAAAAGAAAAACAGCAGTCTCGAACATTCAAGCGCAGCAGTGCCGCCAAGTCTGGAGGTAGCGGAGGTGAGAAAAGAGTGGCGAAATTTAGCGGTGCTGCCAGACGGGCAAATTAGCGACGATCCTTAGCTTAGTGAATGATTATTTATTTTTACCACCCATTTGTTTTTACTTTTACCATGGTCGGATGTGGCGGGGCCAGCTGGCATGGCATATTCTTACTTACCAGACATCAGCATCATTTTCTATTCCAATATTAATATTATTAGTCGTGCTTTCTTCTCAAGGTTAGTATCCAGTTCAACTGTTCTTCCCAGTACCTTGAAATAATCCCCATAGACCTTGACGATAAAAAATCTATTCTATTCTTGAAATAAATAAGTATACTTGATCATCTAACTCAGTTCGATCCCTTTGGCAGTGACTAGGCGCCTGAGATTGCCATTCGGGTGATCCCTTGCTTTCATGTCTGGGCGCTCGCATGTAAATAAGGCATTGGAAAATCGACACCTAATCAGGATGTAAACAAGGCATTGGAAATGGACCACATCCTACATCCTCTGGTCTTGTTCTGTTCTGCCTCCACCTGGCAAACCTTTTCACCATTCAATGGCGCCCACTCTTTTCCTGGTCTGCATTCAAGATCCTCGATTTTGTTTGCTTCCATCACTAGCCACACAGCTCCATCCATTTGCAATACGCCGTTCAAAATTGTGCCCTTTATAAATATATTGTGTTGTCAACTCTATCAAGCATTGCCTTCATCTCAAAAAGGAAGTATAAGCTTGAAGTTTAGATGGTTTGATGTGGTTTGATTTGATATGGTTCAATTCAATTGAGTTATCTTTTCACACTCACCAATTTTAGCATTTGTATAAATTGACATTCCATTTCATTTTTTATAAAATTCATGGCATTCTCGTGATCCCATTATGATGTGGTTTGAGCATGTTGAGGTGGTGTATATGAAATTTTTAAATCCCTTTTTGCCTTTCCTTCATAAATAATTTTATATCAAAAGTAGCTCTATTAATATAAAAATAAATAACAATACTTTCGTCTTTTTTTATGGTATTAAAAAAAACTAGAAGCAACGCAATTATGTCACAAGTTTTATGTGCATATGAAAGTAGTATTACAACCATTTAGTATTCTCTAAACTCATGCGTTCCATGCTGCCTAAATAATTGTTGGAGCGATAACATCTATTTGTCAAGATTAAGAGGTTTGGAAGCATGGTTAGGTGGTTGGCCGATTGGAGGTCCCAAGCTCTCAGACAATATGCAACAAGCAGTAAAGATGGCACCGAGGGAAAAAAACCCGAATTTCTGGAGAGATACTCTGCAATTTTGGATTTGGGATAGTAAGCCTGAAAAATTCGATCCATCTCAATGAAGAAGGAACTCTAGCAGGGAGAAGTTGTGCAGTAGGGAGTTTTTAAAGTCGATGGAGGCTCGACCATAGTCAATACCAACCTGATAAGCCAATCCACTTGATGATAGAGAAGCCTGAAGAGGCGGAGGAAGAAAAAGAACACTATGACCTAGAACCCAACTATTGTGGACTTGCTCCATATGATCCTAAGATGGACCTCAAGGACGACCAATATTTGATTGTTAGGCCAGCAAATGAACATACTATTCCTATTTGGTTAGGGTATACCATTTGGGGCATTTATAGAGAAGCTAATAACCCTAACAGAAACAAAGCGCATGTGGAATGTTGGCGCCCAGTAAGTGGAAAAGGAGCAATTAATGAGTGCTACAAAGATTGTTTCAAATAAGCAATGGAAGTATGATCCAAGCAATTTGCACCAATGGGTGGAAATAAGTTCCGTATTGCTATCATGAAACCCGAGGAGGGGCAAAGTGGATCTTGAGAAAGGGAACATGAAGCTTCCAATTTATGTGAATGATAAAGTTCTATTGTCAATGGGCATCCAAACAATGAAAATAATGTGCGAGAGTTAATGATGAGTGAATATCAATAGAACTCGTGAATGATTACTTCCAACATTAGCATTTATGATTATAAATGTTATGGGTTACATCTACTTAGCTATTTGGAGTATAGGCTTGTAATTAATTAAGTGTTTAACTTGCAATGCGAGACCTATTATGAGAATAAATATTGATATAAAAAGTATTTACATACAATTCCACGTGTTAAAATTGGGATTGTTACTACATGTACATCTCAAAGTGATGGAATGATTTTAGATCAATGGAATCATGGTTATGTGCATACAACTAGGATTTGGGACCAGATGGTTCTTGGACTCCAAAAACACTTAAGCTAGTGGAAAGTTGCAAACCTACCACTGAAAGGATTATAGTAGGGAAATACGTATTATGTAGCACTTATATCTATGTGTCCTTACTCTTAATTGCACCACGTGACAAAGGCACATGAGATGGAAGCAATAATTAGGAACTTTGTTTGGAGTGGCAACGAAGAAGGTACATTTGTCAAAATATCATGGTGGAAGTGTAAGGCATAATGGCAAATTCCCCTCCTTTCCCAAGCTGCGAAGTACATTATAATATAGGAACAACTGTGGCTCGATGCATAGTCAATTTTGCCTCTTCATTTGTATATTTTTTTATTTTATTTTTTATATTGAAAGACGTCAGTCTATTCATCATCACATCATGATTACATTATAGTTCAATTTATTCTACAGATAACATGGAAGCCAATGCACTCCTCAGTGTGACCATTCCGATTCTATGCTAGGAGCTACTTTGCATGTGATTATCCATTACATATGTTCTCTACGACAGGACTAATTGAACCCATGACCTCGGGGCAATGGAATATTAAGGTCCCCATTACTTAATCCATATTGGTCAAATTTTAGCTTTTATATTTGCATTTAGTTTTCTTAGCGATAAATATATTATTTTTATCTATACAGAAAAGGATTAACTCGGGGGTACACAAAGTGCTAATGTTTGAAAAGTAATGCTTTTAATTTAACATCATCATCCTGAGAGAATGCCCTAAGTAAGAGAGTGTTATTTTTAATGCCGACACTGGTTGCATAGTTTTCATCATAACTAATGAGTGGTATAATATAGGTGTCTATGAATGGGCATGCGTTTAGGGCATAGATAGGTGTGCATTTGTCCAAACAGAGGCGGGCCCCGGTCGGAGGTCGGGGCCAAGCTGAGGAGGGTATGACGGCCGGCCCCTTTTCTAGTTAGAGATATGTTAGTCTTTATACCTCCATAATACAATCCTATATTAGAGTTATGTTAGTCTGTATATCTCTCTATGAAGGGCTTGCGACCACCAAAACAAGTGGATGTAGTGGAAGACATTCTAAGCATCCATGCATCCTCAACACGTTCATCCACATTGAAGTTTGTTTTGCAACATGCTAACCTTTCATGAATTGATGGACATTGCAACATCCTAAGTTTCATCTAAAGAAACAGTGATGAAGAATGCACTAATGGCCTTTAATTTGGACTAGCCTTTTATATATGCTTATACAACTCGACAATATCAAAATGATGAAGCCACAATACATGCTAGCTTTGCATAGATGAATAAGCATGGAATAGAGGATAACCGATTGGGTTTTTGCGGACGATAAAACTCTATCTTATCTTATCTTATCTTATCTTATCTTTACCATTACCAAGCAAAGATTAAATTTGAGGTCAAACATCATGCAAGATAATAGAATTCAAAGCCGACATTGAATAACCTAGATTTGAGTCCTGAAACATTGATAAAATTGGAAAAATAAAGGTGGAGATAATAGAATTCAAAGCCCACATTGAATAACCTAGATTTGAGTCATGAAACATTGATAAAATTGGAAAAATAAAGGTAGAGATGATTAGCCATCCCCTACATAGAAGAGAAAAGAGCTAACCCTAATCACCTATATCTCGATATATTTGATTAGCCATCCCCTACATAGAAGAGAAAAGAGCTAACCCTAATCACCTATATCTCGATATATTTACATCTATGTACATCTAAAAATACACCTCTCATGTGCACTAGGATGCAAAATTACTATAAAGAGTAAGAAATGAAATACCCATGTTAGTGGTCATGTACTTTCGAACTTCAAACCAACATCTCAGCTTGGACCTTTTTCCAACAATGGATGCCAAATCAATCCATACTGCAACAACCGTTGCATTTATGCTGCATGCTCTTTCACTCGTAAATCTGTCAGAAGCTAGGTAGAATGATTGATTGATTTTATTCTACCTTTTGAATTGAATTGAAACCCTACAATTACAAAACAAAGAATAAGAATAGAAAGCATGTGGCTTGTTGGCTTCCCACACTGCCGGATCTCTCTCTTCCGACACGCATACTTTCCTTTCTCTTTCACCATCTTATGTACAATATATATTGTTCTTCATGCGAAGCTCCTGCTCCTTCTGATCAAACAAACTGTTTAATCCTTTTGCTGCAACCTGCGCATGAACTCTGTCGGATTCCAGACTCCTGAAAATATTCGATCGGGCTTTTCACTTTGGCTAGAAAACATGGCCATCATCATGTTTTGCCACTTAACCTCTTGAGGATCTTGACATTTCCTTCCTTCATTACCTTGAAAAAGATCATCATCTTCATGATGTTCTTCTTCATTTAAGTTCAGATCAATATTTTCGTTAGGCCTACCAGATCTCTTGGTAATGCCGCTCATCAAAATCTCGTCTTCACGGATCCTGGAAGATGCAGGATCTAATCCATCTTGTAGTTCTTCCGAAGCATCTGTTACCCATTGAACAAGCCCTGATTGGTACATGAAGGCCAACTCCGACGCCATTTTCCAGCGCTGTGCCCTTAGCTCATCCATCTGCGAAACAGACTCCTCTTTCCCTGCATTCAAATCCACGGAATCATCTTTAGCCCTAATTTCAGAGTCTTTCAATGGCGCTTCATTTTCAGAATTTTTTGCAGAGCCTTCTTGGCAGGGGTCCGGCATGGCCGCGCCATAGCTAGAGCTTTGGAGATGCTCATGTTGGGAAGACGCCATGGCCAAAATAGTCGTGTGCATCTTGTTAGAAATCCGGAGCTGAGAGCAGACATCGAGGAGAGGACGGCGGGTGCGGCTTGAAGAATCCTTGGCTATGGCGATTGCCCTAATCGCCGGAACTGGCTTGCATAGTTCCTCCATGGCCGCCATGGTTGCACCTGAAAATGAGCCCCTTCCCAAATGAAGAGGAGTTATTTTAAGGACAATGACACCGCCCTTTATCCTCCCCATTCCTTGCTTCCCACCGTTGGATTCTAAAATGCCTTTTCATCTTCACCGTCCAGAATTGCCTTTTGCTTCTTGCCACGTAGACAGTACGACAGGACCAATTGCCTTACCTTCTTGGATTGCAAAACACACCAATCGCACACACACGTTCCGGACTAATGGTATCAAAGCTTTTTGTTTTGGGCTTATCTATGGTTGTGCGTTCTCTACCATAATAAAAATAAAATAATGGCTATATAAGAAGCACTCGGAAGATCATAGTAGTGTAAGATAAATAAAATGCTTGAAGTCCAAAATAGTGTAAAGAAATAAATCGAGGAGGGTAGGGAGAAC
>JAANSK020292045.1:0-19990 GCA_011763485.2 Isoetes engelmannii
GCTAACATGTATGTACGCTTCCGCTATCTAGGATATCCCAATGGAGGAATGGGAGGCCAATGACACCTCCGTGTCCTCCACCCAAACACTTGGGCCATCACAAGTGGTTCGGATTAGACGGAGGGCCCGACCCAGTAGTTGTGTTGCTGGGAAGGGGAATTTCCCGTATCTATACGATGGAAGAATCATATCGGGCCGGGGAGCGTCACAGTTATATACCACCGAAATACTTCTTTTAAGTTGTATCTTGGTCGATCCGGCCGATGTGCCAGGCCGCAGTTCAAATGATCGGTTCCTTCTAATGCTGCGGGAATAAAAAACAAGCATGTCAACCATGCTATGTTTATAGTCATGCTTCAATTCAATGGTTCTCACCATTGCACTTAGACGATTAAAACCTAGTTAATATAGTTCCCCTAGGTTTTAACTTTTAACTCTAGCAAGTCATATAAATGACTTCACTATTCCAAATCATTCATAGTAATCCCTATGCACTGCATCTTTAACTGTTATAATATGATTAGTTCAAACAAATGGCAACTGCGACTGCAACCACAGCATTCCTCGGGAAAGAGGATAATGTAGTGTAATATGATTCAAAAATATTGAATCACGTCGAACATTGCTATTCGACACACGCCCTCACTTCCAGCAATTGTTAAAGCACTTAAGATGTAGATGCATTATCTGCTTGGGAGGAGATTCTAGCTAGATACCAACCATCAGAGTCTCTAGTATGTTTTTTCACAACCACATCTCAACTTGAGACAAAGGAGATGGATGGAATTTCTGGAAGAGTATGACTTTGAGATTTTGTGCAACTGAATGTGGTTGTAGATGCCATATCCCGTTGTCCATTGGTGACTCAAGTCCATTGCAAACCATCTCGACGCTCACAAACAAGTTTGGGAAGAAGATTAAAGAATCTCTAGCGACAAGCAAGGAGTTCGAAGAAGCTTAGGCAAGCCTTTGTCTGGAAGCAAGAACCAACAAGGAAAGAATCATAAGAAAGAAAGAAGGTAATCTCCTACACTTCAAGAGCAAGTTGTGCATGCTAGAATCTTCAAGAGTGGGAAGCTCATAATGGACGCAATAACTCTATAGCTGACCTAATTCAAAATAAGGAGTAGCTATTTTGGGTTGCATATGAAGAATGACATAGCCAACTACATTTGAAATCTCATCTATATAAGTAGAGAAATTGCGAATTCCATGAGAGTTGGAACCCTCAGGCGTCTCGGACGCTTAGTCATCACTATGGACTTTATAATGTGTTGAAAGCATGTTAGGGTGTACCATTTTTGGAGTGTACAAAAGTACTACACTAGGTACTTCAGAACTGGGTATTTTCTCATTTTTCTTTTGTTTAAAATTAATCAAAAAATCCAAAATAAAATAAAAGTCAAGGACATGTTAATATTCAAATTAAGATAAAGATAAAGATATCAGAGGCCAAACTAAATAAATAAATTCTAAAATTTACCCCTTATTGAGATATTACATAGGTACCCAATACCTAGTGCTTGACGACCTTTGTGGGTACTTTTGTAGTCCCTAAATAATACTTTTTAAGGCACAACCTAATATGCTTTTATCCAACGATCCTTTCAAGAACAACAAGAGGACATGATGTACTAATGGTGGTGGTACATAGACATTTAAAGATGGAACATCTTTTGCCATGTAGGGCCACCCATATAGCTCTAAATATCGCCTTGCTCTTCACCAGGGAAATTTTTAAACTTCATGGAATCCTCAAAGCAATCATCTCGGATAGAGACCTGAAGTTCATTAGTGCATTTCGGAAGGACCACCAATAGAATCTTAGAAGATATGTTGAAAAACTATCTCTAGAAGAACCAATCGAAGTGGGATCAATATATTCACTTGATGAACTTTGCATATAATATCATCAAGCAAGAGTCGTTGCAAATGTCCCCTTTCATATTCAACTATGGCTATCAATGCCTTACTCCAGGCACCTGGTACAACCCCTTGTCGTGTCTAAGGTCGAAGTATTTCAACAATTATTGGTGGATGTGCAAGAGAATGTACAAGAATTTAGAGGCTGCCTCCTAGCAGCTCGCGGTAGGCAGACCCTTTCTTTATTGTCTCCAAGGTAGTTTGCATTTATATCTCTTGATTGGAGAGCTGAATTCAGGTGTTTTTCTAGTACTTTGGAACGATTGAGGTGTGGGCTTTCTTGTTATCCAAAGTGTTCTATTTAATTTTTCTAGACTGGAGTTGAGGTTTTTAAATTCTGGCCATCATGGGAACCCCTAGTTTGGTAGCTTTTAAGATGTGCCCTCATCTATCGGGTAATTCTATTCTCAATCCTTCAACTCTCGAGTCTTGCCAAATTGAGATTAAATTTGCTTCATCCCTTTTTGCATCGAAGTCTTTGGTTGGTTTTCGGGAGAATTCTGCTTTACCATTGTCTACTGCTATTCCTGCTTCTTCACTTCCTCCTACTTACACTGCTGATATGGCCCCTTAGACATCTTTTACTAACGCATCTTTCGGCGAGCGACCTGCTTTACCATTGGTACTCCTGGTTCTTCAATTCCTACTACTTCTGCTGCTGCTATGGCTCCTTGGACATCTTTTACCAAGGTATCTTTTAGTGAACGACCTGTTCATTGTTGCAAACCTTTGTTCTAAACGTTTCAATTTTTTTTTTTTTTTTTTTTTTTTGAAGAACTAAGTCTCAATAAATTAAAAGAATGGCAATGATACAAAGTAAGTGAAGAGAAAAGTGAACTGCCCCAAAGAGACAACGATACCCCACCACTCCATCATCTCAGGCTGACAAGAATCTACAACTACTGCTGTACAAAGTGCCCATCCCCATCCACAATGTCCAGGAAGTCCCGCCAGATGGCAAACTTCCGCTCCGCCAAGCCCGGGAATACCAAGAAACTCTGGAATAATTTATGCCTGAGACGGGGCCCCAGAGAGGCCAAGGCTGCTGGATCCCCTGAAAAATCTACAACCACCGTCGTTTCCAGATCAGCCATACCAGCCAACCCACACACAAATGCAAGGGTTGCTTCCTCAAAAGGGGCCAAGCAATTGGATACAAATGTAGCAGCAACTGCTGGCCAGTCAGCCGAACCTGGAACCGAGCTCGAACCCAGTCCCAGGCAGTCTGCAAGTGGGGGCAGAGGACCAGACAATGCTCCAACGATACAAGATGAAGGCCACAACAAGGGCAAAGAGGACTCACCCCTATCCTAAACCTGCTCACCAGGACATTCACCCTGATACAACTGTGCACCACCTGCCACAGAAGCACTCTGACCTTCGGTGGGGGGAGTGCACTCCACGTCCAAATCCAGACCGAGCGCCAACTAGATCCCGGAAGCTACAGAGACCACTTGTCAGAAGGAGGCAAAGTGTCATGAATAACCAGCGCACGGTAGACAGACTGCACAAAGCATGAAGCCACAACGTCAGGATGGACCTTCCAGACCTGCATCGCCACATCATCCTGAAGCACTAAGGGTATGCGCAGCGGGGTGCTACCGGCCACCTGCTCCCAAATGGCCCGGTCACTGCCCCTCAGGCGAAAACGAGCTCGAAAGAACTCCCATGAAGCTACCCAACTATCCCAATACTAGTCCTCCAAGGTGAGCACGCCAACCCGCCTCCAACGTGCCTGCGTCCGAGCTTGCACAGTGGCGGCCAGGGGCAAGTGCGTCGGAGGCAAAGGGACCCACAAGAAAGGCGAGGAGTCATGATACGCTGAGGCATAATCCAGCTGAAACAGCACCCACACATGATCCCAAGCCCGCAACACCCACGCGAGAAAAGGGGATGCATGCGGGAAAGGCCTGAGACCATACAACAAAGCCCAAGGCAACTCCACGTGAACAGTGGGCTTCCCAAACGCCACACAATGGCGAAAGGACTGCAACAACAACGCGATGCCAGGAGAAGATGCTCCATCCAGCATAATGCTTCACACAAACTTGGAGACCAACACCTTGTTGTGCAACGCCAAATCCAAAATGGCCAGACCTCCATCCTCTCGGGGGCGGAGACACTTCCACCAAGCCACCTTAACCATCGCCCCCTCATCATCCCCGCCCCACACAGTTTCAGAAATTACAAAAATGTCACTAGTTTTTTGAAATAGCCAACCCATTTTTTTATATTTACCAATTTGCCATGCATGTTTATGTTAAGGAGTTATTTCTCCATATAGCTCATTCAGAATATGTTTCGTGGCAATTCATCCTTGAATTGTAAAAGAATGGTTTTTTACTAATTCCATATTAGATTTTTGGAACAATTTACCCTTTGGGTTCATGTATGTATATAGTAAAAGCATGGAATAAAATGTTTCTAAAAGATGCATTATTTATCCTGCTTAGAAATTTTGCACTATTTTCAACTATTTTGTACACCTGGAAGATGGGAGTAGTTTTTTTCATCACTTTTTTAGGTTCCCCGCGGGGTAATCATTAGGTGAGGTAGTGAGGAAACAGGAATATATAAAGAATATCCGAAATAGAAGGTGGAGATCTGTCGAGAGGATAGAATTTGTTCAGATTATGCTCATTGGACGTCCAAAGATAAGTGCAAAATAAAAAGATTGTGTTTCTATAACTTGTTTCTAAATTGAGTTGCAAAGAATATTCTTCAGCATCATAGTTTGTATGAGATCAATTGAATTTGAGGAGCCATTTGCAGAAGTGATCTGCTACAATGGCATCGCATGAGCGAAAGCGATCTTGGAGAAGCGGGTTTAGAGAAGCCTTTAAAGAGGCAAGAAACCCGTCTCCTGCAGTAGAATTGGATATGGGACTGTGGACTTCACTCCCAGTGGCTGTGCTAAGAACGCTTTCTGCACCTCCTCCAAATCATTCCATGTAGCAAGGGACGCAACTAGGCCCCCGACTTCAACCCCGTACAGAAGAACGGGCTCCACCAATATCTTGAACAGATGCGATTGATGGCCTCAGTCGTAGAGTTCCACTCCACTCTGTGTTTGTTGTTCTACGTTGCATAAAGCACTTTCCAGCTTGCCGTCAGCAACCGAATGGAAGTGTCCCAACACAATGTAGAAGGGAACTCCACTCAGATACTTGTAGGTGGGTGTCACCTCCACATTTTGCCCTCGGTAAGTGAATGAAGGAGGCCTTGGGTGGCGCAAGGAAGAGATGGGACCACTTTAGTCTTGGCTAGATTGACGCGCATGTCTTTGGCTTGGTAGAATGTTTACGGGGCATCCAGGCGAGCTGCATATCCTCTGGAGTGTGAGCTAGGAGGTCGACACCATCAGCATATATGAGCTGCATGGTGATCTGATGCAGAAGCTGAGCCCCGCCAACCTTATTGTCAGCAAGCCATCTTTCCAACTAGTCAATGTAAAGGTCAAACAGTGTGGGAGAGAAAGGGCCTCCCTATTGGACCTCGATACTGCTAGTGAATGGTTGTCCTGTTGCCTGCAATTGGCTCGATCATCTCTCATATAGCCTGTATACCGCATTCTGTAGTTCTATAGGAACCTCCTGTTGTCGCAATCTTGCCCATAGCTTTTTTTGAGAATCCAAAACCTTGGCGAAGTCAACAAACCAATAGTACAGGTCTTGATGACAGTTCCTACTGTCTTCAACCAAAGTCCTCAACGTCAAGATATGATCACGTAAATTATATTTAACAGTACATAAAATAATAGGATTATGTTAATAATCTTACTTTTGCCCTCCCTGAATGTCAGCAAGCATGACTTTCAATACTGTTTTCTACACGCATTCAGATTAGTTTATTTGATAGTTGACAAACATCTATATCTAGCTATGATGTTTAAGAATGTCTTGTGAATTGATATCTTCATTTCCCCCTTTATTATCTAGAGAAAGTTACAAACAAAGTACAATGGGGACTAAAAACTCAGTGGAGAAAATGTCCACCAGAGCAAATCCACCCCACTCAAATAGAACATCTAAACAATGTAAGGAGCAAGCAAAAGCTCATGAGTAAGTGTGAATATGAAGATAGTGCTACCAAACACGGCTTTTTACTTCATTAGCAATTGATGAGCACCTGATTACGTTTGCTATTGCTTTTTACTAAGTTTTTGGTTGGGCAAAAAGTTTTATTCAAAAATAGGGGGTTTTTTGTTTCTTTTTTTTGTTTCTTTTTTTGCTTGACCATTGTGAGCCAAAAATACACGAAAGAACCTTTTTTTAAACCTTAAAGCCTTCAAAGTGTTTTTTTTTAGGCTAGCGCTGGGCAAAAGCGACAACACGTATATACAGGTCGGCCTTCAAGTGTTTTTTTTTTTTTGTAAGCACTGGCAAAAGTGACAACACACATATACAGGTCGGATGATTTGGTTTTTGAAGCTTTTTAACAGGTCGGATGAAACTGTAAAGCATACATATACCAGGTCGAATGGTTCGGTTAGTGCTGGTTCGGATGAATCGGTTAGTGCTGGGTTTTCTGCCATAGCCACAAAGCACAGGAATACCATAGCCACAAAGCACAGGAGTTTCTGCCATACCACAAAGCACAGGAATACGTCTGCTAGCTTTCATTCCAGCCTTATATTGCTTGCCCATATGATCCGGTTACCATTTCATTATTATCCTTGGCTGGAGCAGATATGGAATGCAGAACACAAATATGATATGGATATGAAGCAGTTGTACACAGATTCTCCCTCTGGATTTTTGTTGTTTGACGAATATTCAAAAGGTTTTTCCAGCATCTGGCATCTCACCATCGTTGGCTTATCTTGCACATACCATAATCTTCATATATCTGGCATCACATACAGAGGTAAGCAGAGTTTTATATATGTGGCACCACATACAGAGTCAAGCAAGAGTTAAGCAGAACCAGTTAAGCAGAGTTTACATCTAAAAGAGATAACAACATACATAGCCATAGTCGTCATATATCTGGCATCACATACCGAGTTAAGCAGGGTTTCATATATCTGGCACCACATACAGAGTTAAACAAAACCAGTTAAGCAGAGTTTACATCTTTAAGTGTTCTGGCACCACATACAGAGTTAAGCAGAACCAAGAACCAATAACCAGTTAAGCAGAGTTTACATCTTTGAGTGTTATGAATTGGTCATTTTCACAGCTGCAGATAACATATATGCTCATCCTATGATCAACAAGATTGATCCTAATGGACTAATTTCTCACAAGACTTTACAAGGACACTTTGTTGTTCCTTTCTTGTTGTGGTTGTTTTTAGAAGTTTTGAATATCAAAGCACTTTGAGACTTTTAATGGTTCACATGAATTTTTTAAGTTGTCAATGCTCTAAAAGTTCTTTTATTTTGTTTTTCACGAAAAGTAACATCTTCCACAACAACAAACACATTGAAAGCACCCATACAAAATGGAAACTACAAGCCAAAAAAGAAAAAAAATAAAATCTTTGTTTTAGTGTGTTATGGGGGATTTGTTTCCTTTTCAATGGTTCAGATGGCATCTTCAACACGCCTTTTTGCTTTTTTATTTTTACTTTTAAGAAAAAAAACTTCTCCCATAACACACCAAAACAAAGATTTTAAAATTTTGCTTTGGCAAATTGTTGAGCATCGGTAAGAACATGTGCATCAGAACATGCAAGACCTTTGAATATGAGAAGATTCTTTCTTTTCCAAATGGAGCAGTCCATGTAGAAGCCAAATGAAATGCCCTTTTTGCCAAATTTTTCCAGTCATTTGGATAGACTGCTAATAACACATGTTGGCTATTCAAATTACATTGAAACATGCCTTGAAGCCACAACCAAGCATGCGTGTCATGTTGACACAGAAAAAATATGTTGACACAGAAAAAAGCAACGCTCAATTGTCTCATCCCTCTCTGCACATAATGGACAAAGTGCAGATACCTCTGGACGCACCTTGTGTACCAGAATATTAACGTGCACACAATGATGAATGACTTGCCACCATCAGCCAAAAACTTTGGGGTGGATCATTTTATCCCAGACCCATTTCTATACTGCTTTCTGCTGATCCCTATGAATGACCAAAGGCCACTTGGATGAAGGAGGCATGACTTCACCAGCATCTAAATGTACTATCGGAGGAAGAACTGAAGACACCTTCTGAAGTGTAAATGTCTTTGACTGTGCGAGAGCAGCTCTAAATATAACACAGAATGTGGTACCAATATATCATATCCACTTTATCCTACACATGGACAGTAAAAAATTCCACTTTATCCTCCACATGGACAATTGACCATGTGAAGACATTGATCAAAATTTTCCACTTTATCCTACACATGCTAGTTCCGACAAATGTTCAATTCCACTTTATCCTCCACATGGACAATTGACCATGTGAAGACATTGATCAAAATTTTCCACTTTATCCTACACATGCTAGTTCCGACAAATGTTCAATTGGACAGTGCAACAAGAAGTTAATTTTGTAGAAGTATCCAAAAGAGATCTTAAAATCAAACCTCGAAACCAAACCTTAACCATAGTATTTTTGGTTGGTATATACATATGTTGGAACATAAAAAGAAAGAAAAGAATTTCAGAAAGCATAGATTCCAGTGTGGACGACTACAAAACGATCTTAGAGGGCAACTCTCAGCACGACAGCACCTTGTTAGTTTTTCCTAATCTTACAGCAAGAATTACACCTTACATTCATGCATGTATATAGTAAAAGCATGAAATAAAATATTCCTAAAAAGGCGTTACTTATCCCCCTGCTTAGGATTTTATCGTTTGATATTGCTTGTCAAATTATTGTGTGCACATCTGGAAGCTCTTGACTAAGAAACCTCAAGTGACCAGCAGAGTAGGCACACACGGAATTGCAGGAGCTTAGAAATGACCAGCAGAGTCGGCACACGGAATTGCAGGAGCGCAGAAAGGGGCTTGCACGACCAAAGAACGAGTCGTGACTGACTTGGATGACGAAGTGCGTTCACAGTGAACTTTTTGACCGACTCAATGAAATAGATCATTTTTGACCGGCTCTTCAGACCTGAGGCCAGGAACAACTTCAATGTCATTCATGCATGCAATCTGGAAGTCATGCACCCAATGCTCATCAATTTTCCTTATTCAATTGTGTACAGTGGTCAACAATCTCTTCAAAAAATGTATTTTACAATATGCTGTGGGGAACAGCATGATGGTCAATGGACAGCTCCAAAATACTACACAAAACGACCTCGGTACAGTGACGAATCGGCAAAAATCTGGAATAGACAGAACCAAGAAAAATGAGTTTCCCAATTTCCAGAGACATGTGGTGCAACAGAAAACAATCCTCACCTATTTGGCAAAGTGCCATCCGGACACCATCCAAGAATCATAAGAGAATGAATGAAAGAATGTCTATACATAAGCTGAAGCGAATACAATGCTGCACTTTATGAAGGACCTGTCCTCCGACTTCTATTAGATTCCAATTGTTCACTATCTGAAATGGAATCCTCTTGCATATCTTTTAGAACCTTTTCAATCCAGGTTTTTTTATTATCTAAACCAGCAAAGTGGATCATGAAATCTCCTCTGGAATATACACCTATAAAATATCACTAAAATCAGTGAAGTTATCAAATTACCAAAACTTTCCTGACACAGAAAACAGCATCCAGCTTTCACCCTTTCCTTCATATATAATCCATATATACCACATGCAATGCATTCTAAGTTCAATCTTCGGTGAAACACAGCAAGAAAAACAAGAACCAGTGGCACCAAGCAAAACAATAAAAAGCATCTGAAACATACCTTGCCAAACAGCTCTTGTCAAGGTCACTAGGCGGTGGCTATTTTTCCATGAAGGCCGCCATAGATTTGAATTAAAAACACATTGCATCTGTGGAATCCTTACATGCTGTTCCTTTTCACTTTCAGGCATTTTTCTTATAAGATGCTTAAGGGCATCATTATCACCACTTTTACAGTGACCAAAGGGCTTAATAAACGACGTCTGGTTCCACCAAAGATCAAGAAATTGCGCACTCCATTCTGAGTTCCGGAAGAAAAACATACCTTCATGATCAACCACGCAAGTTGGTTAACAGCTTCAAATAATAACTATTTTGTTACAAACTGTGTAGGCTTTATACTAAGTTCACTTCAAGATCAATGTTACCTGCATTGACTCCAGTCACATCCTGAGTGACAATAAAATCAGGCATATGCTCAAAGTCTGATGTCCCAACAATAGACTCAATAACATCTTCCTGCAGAATCCAAGAGCCCTCAATTAGCACCAAACCCATATCAGCTCTCAGCTGACCTGAACTTCAAAACCATATCAACTGGTCTAAACTTCTGCATTATGTGATTTTCCAATGGCATACTAAGACGGTCTCTTAAATGTTGCTAAACTACCTCAAATGGTTTTTCAAGTAATTATTATAGAACTCCTATATCATCTATTCATGGTAAATACACTGTTTCTTTGACCTTGATAACATATAGAAAAGGAGATGAGAAGCAACTTACCAAAGCAACAGAAGGGTTTGTTACAAGGGAGTCCTGCAGGACGAAAGGGAAAAGAACCTTTGTCAAACGCCAAGCTACAAAAGGAATTATGATAAACTGTCTGGAACGTTGAACTATAATGCTGCTTGGAAACATATGGTGTTAAGGTTCACAAAACGTACCACATCATTCCAAAAGACCCAGTCGTAGTTGGGGAGATGCTTACGAACTGCCAAAATCTTGCTCCAACTGGGGGGTCGGTCTTTGTCCAAGCAGTCGCTGGCATCGATAAAATCATAGCCATGTCTCTTAACGTAAGCTTTCTTGTTAGGTGTTACCAGTTCCATAAGACCCTGGAACGATCTTTGGGGAATGCTGCTGGAACCATCAGAGCAAGTAACCATAGCAAACTTATAAGTTCTAGCCTTTTGCCGTCCGCTAATCCTCAAGTCGGTACACTGCCTACCAAAATCATTAGCTCTAGCCAAAAAGACTCCCGATCCGTATATCAAACCCGAGCTAGAAACTACCAAAATCGCCAATAGAATTACTACCAATTGAAGAAAATTGAGTGATTTAACACAAAATCCTCTCGCATCCCCTTCGCCCAAACGTCTAGACTCTCCATCACATGACCGGCTAACAGAGCAATCCTTAGGCGATCGTTTTTGTGGAAAAAAAGGCTCTGATTCAGGATCGTGAGCTTCTGGGTCTGTGCCGGAAGAGATGCGGCGCTGAGGGCAAAGACCTCCTGCAATCGCCATAGCTGATTATTTGCAAAGGGGCTGAGGAAAAAGGAGCCACAGCATATGGGCTGTATGGACTCAACGGCAACTTAGATTTGAGAATATTCCGGCGAATAAAGGTATAAAGGGACCAATATAGCATTACGGCCGGCCGACTGGCTGGTTGCCACGTGGCGATATTGCGGGGCCCGGACCTTCGTTGTGTTCCACTAAGGGCATTGTTGGCTGGAACCAGGTCATGACACGTTGGCTGGGATTCCCCATGGGACCAAATATTGGCCTCTTTTGCAGGTTTCCAGCCACCGCATTGCACTTGACCTCCACCATACCAAAAAATAACTATTTCTTCTTTTGACCCCAAGTCTCTCCCACTCCCTTCGGTCTTGACCCCTGGCTCCTTGCTTGCTCCTCCTTTTGAAATTCCCAGTTGTCTCAGTGTCTTCCCTAGCTCTTCGCTACGCGACATCACTTAAATATCCCCCACTTTTTCGCGGTCCTGAGAATGACATATGCTTCCGTTGGACCTCTTACTTGTCTAATGGTTCCAATAATGAGCCCTTCCAACTGTCTCCTCCTGGTAGTTGGATTAAGGAAGCAAAGATCCAAAAGATGATCCTGTTTACAACTAAGACTCTTTAGACTCACGTATGGCGCATGTTGGATTAAGAAAGGCATAACCTGATTATTATATTGAGTATGATGATGCTGTTAGGAATTCACATTACTTGGAACTGTCACTTTTTCAATAGAAATATTCGCGGTATTGACGTCGTTACGTGGAGCGGCTTTTCTAAGGCGATATTATATGGCAAAGTCTATTAAAAACACAAGTGTCTCAATATCAATGTTGAATTTTAACAATGGTTGAGCATAGTTCACATAAGATGGACTATAATTATATGATTCCTTACATGTTGTATGAATGTATTCTACTTAAACAAATCTTTTCAAGAGCCATGATTGGTACTTTACCGATTCCTCATGTATTTGATGATGATGTATTAATCTACTTATAAAATTCTTGCTCAAGAGCTATGATTGGTAGTTTATCAATTTCTAGAAGTGTATGCAAAATCCTTAACTCCTAAATCTAGCGCTCTTCCATGGCAACCAATTCTTAATTCTTAGATGTCTCGAAGTTAATATTTTAGTATTTTGTTTTCTTCAATTGCTGCGTGTCAAGCGACAATTCGTAGGGAGAGTTACTGAGAACTAATTCTCAAGAAGATAATATTTTTAGTATATTTGACAATTCCTTTTTGTGATTGCCTTTTGTCAGGGGCAATTATTTAAGGAGGGCTACTTTCAGCATCTTATGGTATATTTTTGGGCATATGTGAAGATCTAACGTCTATAACTTTTCGTCCGTTTTCTAGTGGTAGAATGTTTTTTTTTTTTTTTTTTTTTCCCCTATATGATCATGGACCTAAGCTTTTTTTGCCACAACGTTTTGAAATCTACAGTTAAAAGATTCGCTTTTCCCTAATTGTCTGCTAATATAGAGGGATAGAGGAGAGTTTAGAGGACCTCTTTGACCTTCGGAAAGGTATAAGGCAAGGCTATCCTCTGGCCCCCTTCCTGTTCTTAATTATAGCAAACCTACTTACTCGGATGGTGAATCTCAAAATTTCAGGGGGGTTATTGAATTGTCTAACTCTGCCTGAAGGGGCTAGTAAGCTTACTATTATGCAATATGTTGATGACACTTTCATGTTTCTAAGATTCGATGATGGAAGCTTTCAGTCATATCCAAAATTGGTCTTAAGTGCTCCACTTTCTGGGCTCTAGATACTGCTTCTGATCCTCGTGCTAGTCTTTTAGGTTTCCCAGTACTAAAGGCAGGGGAAACTATTACACTCTTGGGGCCCCACTTTCCCTCTCTGACAGTACCAAGGGATTGTGGTCTCTGTTGGACTGCCTTACGAAAAAAGGTGCCCTTTGGTTTGCCAAGGGCATAGCAGTGGCAAATGCTGTGCTTCCTGCTTCTCATCAGGAAGTTCATCTGGGAAGGCATGGCCAAGATTGGTTGGACTGAATTATGCAGGGATAAGGAGGGTGGCCTAGGCCGCAAGGACCCTTCTTACAAGCCCAAGCCTTAGCATCTCAGTATGTTTGGATGGTTCTGCAATGTGACACCTCCCTTGCCCTGATATTTTTCCGCGTGATCTACCTAGCTGCGGAAGCGCATAAATGTCGGTACAATAACACATCACACAATATAACCACCACGAAGGGTGGGATCACCATAACATGATACATCACAACCTAGAACATAACATAACATAACATAACATAACTTAACATCACAAGGGGATATCCTACCCATGGCTCAGACTCAGGGATGGACTGATGGCTCGGGGTCTCCAGAAGTCGATGCAGACATAATTCATGGCAATGGATTTGGCTGGAATAGACATGGTCATTGGGTAGTCCACTCCATCTGCCCCTCCTGTGCATACTTTACAGATAGGCTGATAAATCTTGGGGCTAGGCCGGGGGCATAACTAAAGGGGCTATTCCTGGGCTGCATCTCCCCAATCTCGATGAGTCATGAAGAGATCTCTCTCTTCCAGAGAATCCATGCCAATAGCAGGCGAGTTAAAGAGCCACTGCTCGTACACGACTTCAACCTCATTGAAGGTGGCCTACCCAAGAGGTATCGAGCCCATACCTTAGCCACACACAGTGCTAAGGTATTCGGTCTAGCTCACATCGTTCTGTGGGTCACTAACTCCATTGAGTGCCCCCCAGGCCATAGCTCAATATCGCAGATTCTTCAAGAGCAAGAAGGCTTCGTATCTTGCGAAGCGTCAGCACCAAATGTTCTGCCTCTTGGAGCGTCACCCCATGAGCTTCTAGAGAGAGGTGCTAAGGAAGGCACGGCAGCCCATGGCAGACATTACTGCAGAGCAGGGGGGGCCAGTACTTGCAACAGTTGTATGATCTTCTAGGCAGACAGGCCTCAGTGCCCTCACATATGAGATTGTCATTAATCATAACAGTGGACACGTGATCATGGGTCTCCAGCGTCTCACCAACGGGAAGGCAATAGATTTGGATGGCATGCACGCGAAACTCCACAAATGGACCGGGCCACCAATGCTACCGGTGCTAAGAACAATGTTCAATAGGGCCCTACAGCAAGGACTTCTGCCGCAATGGACCTGTAGCAGGGTTGTCTCCATATACAAACAAGGCCGGGGACCCAAACGTCCGGCCAATTACCGCACTATAATGGTCAGCTCACTCTTTCTGAAACTTTTGGCTACCATTATTGAGCAGCGCATAACCATATGGGCAGAGAACGCGGAGGTCTGTGCTCTCACCCAGGTAGGCTTCCGCCGTGGACACTCCACCATTGACCATTTATTCGCCCTGCGAGCCATCATTGAGGATAGCAGGAACCATCGACAGGACCGTTACTGCTGTTTCATTGACTTCGTCAAAACTTTTGACACGGTGCCCCGAGACAAGTTGTGAAGCATATTGCAGCAGCTTGGAACACCCCTAGACTTGCAGAATGCAATATACAGGTTGTATGAGACATGTTCCGGATGCCTGGCATCCTCAGGACAGCTGGTGAACAACACTATTGGACTGCACCAAGATTGCCCCCTCTCGCCTACACGTTTTGGAATCCACGTTGACTAGTTGGAGCAGCGGATGGCCGAACACGAGGAATGGGTGCCCCGCTGTTACATCACATTGTCAGACAACTGATCTATGCTGACGACGATGCTGACCTCCTGGCACACACTCCGGAAGACATGCAGTGCCATCTGGATGCTCTTGCCACCTCCTGCCAACATACCAGCATGCGAGTTAAGGTCTTGCTTGTCTCATCCTCTCGGCACCCGCGGACACCCTCCTTCACATATCAGGGGAAAACTATAGAGGTCACTCTTACCTACAAATTTTGGGAATTGAGTTCTCTACTACCACATACTGGGATAGCTACATCCGACTGCGAGTTGCAGCAGCCTGAAAGGCCTTGTACGCCATGGAGAATAGCAGTCACCAGGTAGAGTTGTATGTCTGCGACCATCAGTCACGCCTCTTCAGAGCTCTGGTTGAGTCGGTACTCTTGTACCAGGTGGAAGTTTGGGGCTGGATCGTATCCGCCACCACCTGGGGTGACCTTGAACGAGTACAGAAATCTTTCTTGGCGCACGCACTCGGGTGAAGTCCACAGTGCCGTATCAGATATTGCTCCAGGAAACAGGTTTCCTCCCGCTTCAGAGAGCAGCCATGTGCCGCCACCTTTTGTACTTTCAGATGGTAGTTATGGAGGATGACCGACTACCTAGGGTGGCCTTGGCAATCGCGATGGGCCCGCAACGTCTTAAAGCCTGTTGGAAGGACAAAAAGGCACAGTGGCTGTCCCAGTGGCACGTCCAGGCACATAGGTGTGGACGGGTCCGCTGAGGAGATGATGGAGTGGTGGGCTATCGCTGTCTCTCCGGGGCAGTTCATTTTTCTCTTCACTCACCTTGTATCATTGCTATTCTTTTAATTTAATGTGAAAAAGTTCTTCAAAAAAAGAAAAAAAAAAGAGCACGAGGAGTTGAAACTTACCTGGATGCCTGTTTTCTTAGAAATCTCTAGGACGCCGAGGCCCTGGCACAGGTCAAGATGGCGCACTACAGACAGTAGGTGAATCCCACACTCACGCGGGGACCAAAGTAGTACCTGCGCACCCCACTGTCCATGAAAAAGCGTAGGCTGGTAGTCTCCATTCGTACAGGGGGCCATCGCCTCCGCATTGAAACGGGGCAATGGGCAAGGGAAGCACGTGAGGACTTGCCAGTGCTGCCGCCAAGGAGTCATTGAAGACGAGTACCATGCTCTACAAACATGCTCCTCCTATAACAAATTAGGGCACGGTATGCGCGATTGGTAGTGCCGAACCAGCCACTGCATCTCTTGCTGAGCACCAATGCGGTGGGAACTCTTGGGTCGTATCTTCAGGAAGTCATGGACGAGAGGCATCGGCTCTACTCTTCTGGCTTGTGATGGCATCTTCATGTCTAGTATACCAGCAAGTTCATTGCTGCCACGATTTTTCCCCCCAAAACCCCGCGGAGAAGGGGTTTTTTCATCCGAGCTGTAATGCGCTTGATGTTTTCTCGTTGTATGGGTCCCATAGGCCAATTGGTCTCCGTGGACGATAAAAATGTTAATCTATTCTATTCTATTTTTATCAGCCGGTCTAACCCCGCCACCCACAGCGCAGGCGGGCTCTTATGCACAGGCTGCATTAATTGGGAATTAATGTGGCTAATCTAGGAACATCAACTAGAAGGCTCTGGGTTTCTAGTCCCCTTTTCAACACACAAGAGGTATGCATAGAGTGATCCATAAACATACAATGGGATCACAATGAACTGAAACATTGAGAGAAATAATCTATTTAATCTAAACATACTAGATTAGGTTCATTTGTTAGAGGGCTGAGATCTTGTGATCTAAAGGTCCTCTAAAGCTAAGAAAGGATGCAAACTCAGCTTAATGCTGGTCAGGAAGCTGGCATTGCGTAACATATCATCTACATATCGGATCCTTGGATGGCTCCCATTTCCTTGAAGGCGTCCATCCTGTTGAGATGCTTGAGGGATGCCGAGATTGAGGGAGCAAGTGCGGAATGCAAGCTCCACTTCTCGCAAGAGGTCGAAAAAGGTCCGGAACTGCCGAAATGCGTGCTCCTGAGACTGGAATCCGAAAAGGAAAGCTTTTAGGATTCCAACCCCTTTTAGCCCATGAATCTGGGGCCAGGGTCACAGGCCCAATGGCTGGTTGCTATGTGGCACTATGGCTTATATTGACATATCCTATAGATATGTGCAATATAATGGGTCTAATGGTTGTACCTCATGGTACAACTATAACTAGATCGGGTACATGTCGATATACTCGACATGTACTAGAGACATGGCAATGTAATATAGGTACCTATATCGTATATTATCCTAGAACGTCACACGGATCCAATCTGGCCCCCAAAGACAGCAAAACCCAAAACAAAAGCTGTACAAAAAAGAAAGAACACTGGAAGAGCTTTCTTAGGAATCAAAAAATGATGAAAACGGAGTCTGGATGTAGAAGTTATGTAAGATTTAGCAGGTCAGCACTGTCATCGTCATCAAGGCGTCCATTTGAGCGGCTCCACATAAATTTGAACCTAAAACTATGCACAAACTCTTAGATATTATATTTTGTCCAAGCATATTGAGATAATTGCCCATTGCAAGTCCATTGAATGTGAAACCATGTTTTGTGGTTAGGATGATAGAGGCCAATGTGTTTGTACGTTGATAGCTTTGTTTATGTCAAAGTCTGTTGGCATTAAACCCCCTATGCGTGCTCGTCATTGTTAAGAGCTTGAAGGGCCCAAACAAAATGTATACATTCATCAATTATTACATTTATACATGTTTATCAGATGCTTTTTTAAGTGATTTGAGGAGTTAGTTTTGACATAGATCTTCTCCCCCACCTTCTGCTATTTTGGTGGATACTTCTACGAGGCATCCATCAGTCTGCTCGAACTATGCGAATGGAGGTTTATAGTGATTTGGAGCGTCAGAGTGCACGACTTGTGAAAGTACACAAGCAGTTGTTTTCAGGGCATGCCGTTTTTTTACAATCGTTGGGCTAAATTTTTGTCATTTATATGTACATATTTGAAATGGATTAATTATTACTACTTGTGGAGAATTACTTGACCACTTATAACTTCAAAACCGACGTGGTTTTAATGAGTATTTTATTTTTGTTAAACCATTACTAAATTATAGCCAAAACCACATCTGTGCCCCAATATCACTATCTTGCCACATTAGCACTTACCTTACTTTTTGGCTAAAAACTAAACACTTATATTGTATGGTAAAAAATCTGTAGACAACTTTTTAGAAAACCACACAAATATTTAAGCCAAATCCATTATGGGTCTACCAACCATTATGTAATTCTTAGTTATTCAACATGTTAATCCACAAACTAGCATTGCTTTATCATAGTGATTTCATGTAAAAACTAATGTGAAAAAAAAAAAAATAGCATTGGAGAAAGCCTTGTGATAATAACGTCCATTAATTGTGGACTATGAACTATCACTTCCTATGGCCTTGCCATACCTAGATCTAAGGAAAAAGATTTTATCACATCCATATCACTTGAGACATTGGTATATGTACTAAATGGCACAAGATCAAAGAGATGCCTTTTCGAGACGAATTGAGATGGAAGAGCATCACTGTAGTGGGAGACAAAGGTACATCAAGAGGTACAATTATTGAAGAGGAAGAATAGACAACTCAGTAGTAGGAGCAACAACAGAAGAACAAATTATAGGACATTCAACCTTAGAGCAACATCAGAAGAAGAAATTAGAGGACACTCAACCCTAGATGAGAGAGTAGTCGAACATTCAACTCTAGGTCAGAAGCATTGGCCAGGAGTTTGAAGAAGATAATTCAGAATGGGTCTATTGTGGATGGAGTAGGCCCACGAAGTCTAAGTTGTGAGAAAGTACTATTAGATATAAAATATTTATCTGGAAACATTGCAGTAAGTTCTAAAGCATTTAGCACTTATGACGATAACAGACTCGCCAAGAAATGCTATCGGGATAGAAGTACGAATAATTGGACCTTTAATAATAATGTAAGAAAGATGCACACCACATTATTAACAATGGCTACTAAAAGCTCGTGAGCGAGCAAATCAAGGACGGAAAACTTGCGAGGCATCTTAAGGGCGTAAAGCATACCAAGCATAGTTACCGGGAACGAAGTTATGAACTTGGTTCCCATTCCGGAACTAGTTCCCCGAGTTCCCACTTTAGTTCCCTGTAGAAAACAGAATATTCCTCAAATATCTCTCAAATATTTGTCGATATACTCGAATATTCCGTTCCCGTTCCCGTTCCAAATTTTAGGTCCAAGTTCCCAAAAAGTTCCCATTTCGGGTAACTATGATACCAAGAGAAAGCATAGAGTATGTTGCCCGTTATTAAAACGGGGCCCGATGTTCTGTCCACATTTTGCCCTCCACGATGGCACATAAATGTGCCCTAATTCATCCATCGCTTGACCCTTAACAGTGCGTTGACTGCCCTTGCACAGATCGGAAGATGCCCTAAACTAGTTCGATGGAGGCCTTACCGTGGATCGCAGAGGAGCGTATTGTTGACCGGAGGATGCCCAATCGTAGAGCACCTGCTGCCTTTAGATGGTTCATGCGCTATCTTAAGAAAGTGCATCGATTGCCCTTCTATGGTTCAGCCGATAGCCGTTTATGGTGCATTGTGTTTCCAAATATGGTGCATCAAATGTCTACCGTTGGTTCATTCTTTGGCCATGTCGGTGCACAATATGACCGTTTTTAGTTCTGCCTTTTCCTGATTATGCGCCACTTTCATCAAGAATAGCGCCTACCAAAGATAAGTAACTAATTCCCGCTCCTATTTTTATTGCATCTTCATGCACCATGATTCAATATACTGATGCTATTTACACATTTGCATGCTGTTACGGATCTGCATGTGCATTATATTTCAATTTTGCAGTTGCATGGTTGATTTTTTACAGGTGTTTCTTGTGCAAAACTACCTTTCTTCCGATGGTTTGGGTTATATACTTTTGTTTCCCTCCAAGAAGCAAGCATCCCACACCGGATCATCTTCAAATGGAGGGATGCCATTTTGCCACAGCAGCAATCCTCCATCTCTTTTGATCTTAGCCACAGTTTAGGTTTTACCCCTTTCAAATTTTAAAGTCTTTGAGCGCCTAAACTTGCTG
>JAANSK020292046.1:0-10430 GCA_011763485.2 Isoetes engelmannii
AGGGAGGGAGAGAGAGAGCCTTGTTAATGTAGAATAGAACTACAGCCTCTGATGACCAATAGAATCGAAGGTAATTTACAATAGTAACTTGGTCAGAATGCCAAGTTTGACCAAGGTGCCGTGTGGCACTGCAAGATTGAAAAATGCCGAAAACATGTTGTAACAATACTTACCTTAGCATGGCCAGATTTGTGCATATATACATCTTATTATTGATAGGGATTAAAAGCAACTTTTCCAGCACCATGTTTTTAAAAAGCATGGATGCTAAAAAACTTCTTCTTCTTCTTTTCTTTGCACCATGTGTTTATATCTTGATCCATGCAATGAGGAAGGTTTTCAGGCACAATTAGTGGATATATACATTGCATTAATTGATAGAATATAAAAGTAATTTCAACCATGTGTTTATACTTGTTTATTTATATCGACTACTTATGACCTTCCATTTTCTTCGCATTATGTCTGCCTGCATGCTGGTGTGGCCTTGTTGATCCATGCACTGAGGTAGGTTTTCCGGCATAAGATTCAACTACTTGTGTTTGCAGCTCTAAATTCTCAAATTTGCACGTACTAGCACATATTTTTTTTGTGCATCAATCTTTTCACAATCCATCCAAAATCTCAAAAGCCATCCACCATTCTTGCGCTCCAAATATAAAATCCGAAACCCTTCTGGATCAAAAGCCTTCCAAGACTCCGGCGCAAAACAGGTAGAACCAGGAAGAATGCTGACATTTGGAAAACTTTTTTTTTTCTTTTTTCTTTCTGTTTTGTTTTCCTGGCTTGTGTAAGATGTTTAGAAAAATAAAAAAATTGCTTGAATAGTTCAGATTGTCACTATTATTTGTTCAGGAGCCAAATGTAGTGTGTATAACTTTTCAAATCTCTCTTCATGTTGACTGGTTGTTTTTAAGCAATTGCAGGCGCTTGAAATAGCTCTTAAGCTAAGTGCCCTGGGTATGAAATTTCTGGAATGAGATTTTTCAAAGTCTTGAATTTTTTTATTGATTCCTGCATGCATGTTAATCAATCTCAGAAATCGGATCTGGCAAGCACGAATATTCTTGTGCCCAGCAATTTTGTTAACGCTTTTAGTCTTTTGCCAGAATCTGGACTTTTAGTTAAGCAAGTTGCATAATTGGTGGGGTTTGCACTTTGTCATTTATTCTGACAAACATATTCTGATCGTTCAGGTGGAAATGGAAACCTCAGAGAGCCCAAGCAGGCATGCAAGTTTGTGTTTTTCATCCACTCAAATTGCATCAAGACCATCTCCTGAGTTATTGGAGAAAGTTTATTCCAAAAGTAGTCCATATAAGTTCAGTGCTAAAGATCTTTGGCAAAGAATTACAGGAAGTCAGTCTAAAAGCCATGGATTGGGAACTCTTAACGGTGTACTCATTCCAACCTGTGAAAACATGTGGGGTATGTTGTAATTTGTGCTATTACCAACATTTTCTAAAACTCTGTAGACAAAAAATGTAGATAGTCCTCAAATCCAGAGTTCTCACTAGAGAGGTTAGATTAGAGTTGTACTTTGGCATTTTAAAATAAGTTACCGTTCAAATTTTGCGCAGGAGTGCTTATATTCCTCCGATTTTTTTATATTGTGGGCAATGCTGGTGTTTGGGAATCATTCGTGATTGTTTTTGTTTCTTTCCTTTGTGCACTTTTAACCACGATATCACTTAGTGCCATCGCCACGAATGGACCGATTGAAGAGGGTGGAACATAGTAAGTATTGTGCTCTGGTTCTATAAGAGGGGTTGAGGTAAGCTTACCAGATTCTTTGACTTACAGTTACTTGATATCAAGAGCTTTGGGGCCTAGAATAGGTGGAGCTGTTGGCTGTCTGTATTACCTTGGAGTAATGCTGCTTGCAGTTCTTGAGGTGCATAAATAGTCGTTTGCTTTTTGAACTTAACTTTTCTTCCTACTTAAGACAATGTTGAAACCCGACAGTCCCTTGGAGCTGTAGAAATGATGGAATTTACCTTTTCTGTACTCCAATTTTCATCCTCCAATCGTATAATTGGTGCCAGTCTACTCTTCATACTTGGTGTTCTGGTATGCCATCTACTTCTAAATTAATCACATATATTGTAGTCCTTGTTTAAATTGCCAATTATGTCTCTTCAACATCGTGATCTACTTACTACTTTGTGCAGGTATTTTTTGGCATCAAGTTTGTTTCGAAGTTAGGTGTATTCTTCTTCCTTATTGTCCTCTACACGATGCTGTCATACTATATGGGATTTTTTGCTGCACCTCGTGGCCATGCACCTTCAACGTTAACTGGTCTTTCATGGAAAACATTTAAGAGTAACTGGAATCCTATGTATGAAAAAGGTGTATCATTTTCTGTAGTTCTCTCGGTGTTCTTTCCATGCTTTACTGGAATACTCAGGTATAATACTATAAAGGCATCTTAAAAATGTTTCCTTTCTAAGAACTCCTTTTGTAGTATTATTTTGAGTTTTGGTACTTCTTTCTCAATCTGGACCAAAGTTTAACGAACAGTTGTCAGTGGTGCAGATCGTGCTAAAAATCTGCAAAATCCTGAAAAATCAATTCCTACTGGCACGCTTGGAGCTATATTCATTAGTTTGCTAATGTATGTATCATATATGGGCCTTTGGGGAGCTGTAGGTACACGTGACTTTCTTTTAAGCAAAAGCTATTCCACACAACATCATTCAGGTAATGAGCAACTAATGGCAATGAAGGAAGTGGCATTTCCATTGCCTATAGTTACACAGTTAGGGATCATGGTTGCATCACTCTCACAGGCCCTTCAATGCCTCATTACTTCCCCAAGATTGCTTCAAGTAAGAGTCACTCTGCTCCCTCTGAATTTAGTATTTAACCACTAATACAGCTTACTCTAGCTATTATATATTTATGTAGGCAATTGCTGGGGACAGAATATTATCATTCCTTAACTTCCTGTCAGAAACAACAGAAACTGGAGAACCACGTCGAGCTTTAATTTTCACAACAATTCTGTGTGTATTGGGGGCAATGGTTGGCAGTCTTGACCAGATTGCCCCTCTTGTTTCAATCTGCTTTCTCACTTGCTATGCAGCACTGAACCTCTCGTGCTTCATTCTTTCTGTAATGAATGCACCAAGGTACTAATTTACGAAACTTTCCTACGTTTTGCTTTCAAAACAACAAAGTTAACCTTCTCTACACTACCTGTTTTTATTGCAGCTGGAGGCCAAAGTGGAAGTACTATCATTGGTCATTTGCTTTATTAGGCTTTTTCTTATGTGCAGCAATGAACTTTTTTATTTTGTGGTACTGGGCTCTAGCTGCTATGTTCATTCTTGGAGTTATCTATGCTTACATTGACTATCGACAGGTTAAACACTCTCTACACTCTGGATAACATTTATTCCTGTGATGCAATTAATAAATGCTTCTGTGATTCCCAGGTTGAAGTTGACTGGGGGACTGGTTTGGGAGGCCTGCGCTTACAGTTAGCAGTGCAAAGCATATTATCTGTTGGCCATGAAGCACGCTACACCGTCAATTGGCGTCCACAGCTTTTATGTCTCTCTAAGCCGCGATCTTCCTGGCGAAGCGATGGCCATGCTGGTCATGAGTTCCTATGTTTTGCATCACAACTTAAGAAGGTAAGATATCACAATTTTTGCAATGCTTGTGTTAGTCCCCCTTGCAGGCTGAGCCATCTTCAATATACTGCTCTTTACTTTAAATTTAGTACAATATCTTACATGCAAGATACCGCTTCATTGACTTTTATCAACAAACAGGGAAAGGGATTATGTGTCATCACGGTAATCCTTGAAGGAAAACTTGAAGAAATGGCACCACAGCTGTCTGCAGAAAGAGTAGGAATGGTTTCTTTTTAGAAGAATTTTCTTTTTCAAAAATAATAACATATTATTGATCCCATTAGGTTGAGCTTGAAAACTGCATGGAGGCGGCAAACGTAACAGGTTTTTCCAAAGTATTGACTGCTCCAACCTACCGTGAAGGCAAGACTTATGCTATCCAATCATCTGGCCTGGGAGCATTGGAACCAAATACCCTTCTGTTAGGTTGGCCGACTAAGTGGCGTGAAGGGGAGGAGTCTAGTGCTGAGGTGATTAAATGCATTTGGACAAATGCATGAACGGGATGTCTATATTGTGTTTTCAATAGCCTTTATAATCTGTTTAGTGTGAAGCCATACTTTACCAGCACTCATTCCCATCAGACTCTATATTAACTCAAGTTCCTGATTTCATGCACAGATTCTATTAGAAACATTAGCAGAAAGTAAGGCAGCAGATAAAGCAGTACTTTTGTGCATGCATTTGAATCAGTTTCCGACCAATGATAGCCTTCTGGAGGGAAGCATTGATGTGTGGTGGATTGTTCATGATGGTGGACTGTTGCTGCTATTGGCCCACCTAATCAATCAGCACAAGATCTGGCGTAAATGTAAGTTACGTGTGCATACAGTGGCTGAAAAACTAGACAACTCCCAGGCAATAAAAGAGAATTTGCATAAGATTTTGGAACAGGTAAACGTCCAGGGATAAAGAAATTTTCTGAATGCTGTCAAATATTTTTACTGGAATATATTCTGCTGCATTTTGTAGGTACGTATAAAAGCTGAGGTTGACGTCCTAGAGTTGGATGACTCAGATTTGGCGCCATATACATTTGACAACACAATTAGAATGGAAGAAGCATTAGCCTTTGCAAATGAAGTAGCAGAGTATCGGTATTATTAATACGTCATTAAAATATTTTGAGGTAGCAGGTATCTATGTTTTTCTTATTAATGTGTCTTTTATGAGCAGAAAAAAACAAGAACCTAAAAGAGAGGTGGTCTCAAATGGACAGAAACTGAAGAATATGTTTGCTGGTAAGCAAGATAGCACAAATAACCTGCTACAAAACATTTTCAAGAAAGCCTTTCCGGGAGAGTTGATGATGCTTGGAGGAGCTTCATCCAGTAGGTCTCCCCGTCGCTGGAGGCAAAGAAATGCAGCTAATAAATGTTCAAACAAGCCAATTGACATAGAATATGCTAAAGCTGCCCCAGAATCCAGTAAAAGGAAGACCTTTGAGCAAGTTGAAGACACTGAAGCACCAGGCACGAGCAGAATCAAGTCAGAAAAGGAAGATGGTTCCGGAAAGGCGTGTTCCTTCGAAGAAAGAGCTGCTATAGATCAGACTCATGCAGAGGGACTAGAGGGGATTAATTTTGAAATCCCAGATGGAAAGAAGTCACCAGATTTAGAAATAGTGATAGAGAACAAACCAGCAACATTTATTGACGAAACAAAGATAGGTTCTCCAGATCTAAGTCCACTAGTCCAAGAAGACAAGCCAGGAAAGCCAATAATGAGAGCCAAAAGCGCAGGGCAATTACCTCCGATGAAGAGCGGGAAGAAGCATCGGAGGCGCTCCATTTTTCGGACAGCAAGCGCAGATCAACTATTGTCTGCTACATCTGCAGCATCTTCGGCCGCTTTATCACCGAGAAATACACCTCCTGCGCTACTTCCCAACAAAAGGGCATGGGAAACTTTCAGCCAGTCCTACTCTGCAAAGAAACTGAATGAGATCATTGTAGAACAGTCCAAAAGTGCCCAACTTGTTATCCTCAATTTGCCCGATCACTACCAAGGAATGCAACCCAGCAAATATATGGATTATTGTGAGGATCTTACCTGTGGCCTCCAGCGAGTCTTGCTCGTTCGAGGCACTGGTAGAGAGCTAACTGGCCATTTCGACTAAAGTTGCAAAGCCTTGTAAATAGTATACTACTTGGTATACTACTTTATGTACCTTTCTCTAAGGATTTTCTCCTTCGTATTCTTTGTATACTAGTAATGGTGCCCAGCGTTGCTGGGTATAAGTTGGGAATTGTGACGCGCATCTTTTGTATATACGAATATCCGTATGGTCGCCACAGGAATCACTCTGTGCACTATCTTTTCATTCAGTCTCTAACTTGATTTCTAATTCTTCCTTCTTTTAAAAGGTTCTGCATTTGTGTTTGTAGGAACCTGATGTATTGATGAAGTTTGTTAATGTCTTCTATATTTGCTCCAATAATTGCCAATCAAAGCAGGTATTGGTAGCATTAGAGGTAAGTACAAATGCATTGGATGTCCTAATTAATTAGTGATTCGTAGCATTAGAGGTAAGCACAAATGCATTGGATGTGCCAAATGAATTGGGCGCTTCGAGCTTGCTTTGATGGTTTTCCCCTTTGTTTCCTCCTAAAACTTTTTGCCCTGTCCCCCTTGTTTTTTTTGTTTCTTTGTTGCACATATCTCTCGCATCAGCTCACGACATTGGATGGTGTTCTTTCGCGTCAACCCACGGCCACGACATTGGATGGTGTTCTTTCGCGTCAACCCACGGCCATTGGATGGTGTTTCGATCCCAGGGGGGCACTCAGATTGGATGGTGTTCTTTCGCATCAACCCACGACCATTGGATGGTGTTTCGATCCCAGGGGGGCACTCAGAGGAACCTATCAAAACTATGTGAGTGTAAGGGAGGGGGTATTTTTTTTGGGCAAAATCGTACCGTATCTTTATATTTTAAGATTATAGAGTGAGTTTGTTTTCCATCAACACTATCGTACGACTAAAATTTCGCCACGTGGAATGGGCCAATCGGCTGCATAGCTTTGATTTTCAGTGATGGCTGCTCTGCTTCCAGAGCAGATCGGGATCGGTTATGTTAGACCCAATGGCAATAGGATGATAGTTTATGTTCTTGGCTTCAACTTCATTTGGACCGACGATTCTGGCCTAGCCGAGCAGGTAGAACTCTCTTCTTCGCGATTCTCGAGCTGCACAAGTCTACCCTTATGGTCTTGGCTTTTGGTCCTTAATCAATCATTTATTTTATGCAGAGCCATGGCGATGGTGCTTGGTCATGGAGCTCTGTTTAGGGCTATGGAAAAGCAGGGACCCATCTAATACATATAGCTAAACGCTGTGTTGTTGGAGTTGCGATACGATAGAATTTGAGCCCCACAATCCGGCGATATAGATTCAAACAGGACGACTTTGGAGGTTAGAAGATTAGATTCATTCAAGGGCCCTTAAGTAAAGCTTATTACAATAAGCTACACTCTTTGTGAGCAGATGTAGAAAGAGATAAACATGTCAAGCCAATACTATGCTATGGTGGATGGCCGCAGTGGTAATGGTAAAGAGCAACGATGCTGTGAAATCCACCATCTCACTTCATTTTCTTGATCTGAGGATTTGATTTTTGTTGTATTGTGTAAGAACACGAGGCTTTTTGTCATGGATTTTCGGTTGATTGCCACCGCTGTTTTTGGAATCATCAGATTCCTATGTAAATAGCGGCCAACTATGGATGCCAGCTTTTTCTTTAAAGCTTCTTAAGCCTTTTGCTATTTAGGTTTTGCAGATCTTTGGAGCCCAGTTGGCTATGCCATGCAACGATCAGTGGTTCTGCGCAGATGTGAGGTTGCTGCTTCAAAAATCTCCTATCACATCCCTTCCGGCATACCATGTATGAACCAAAGGGGTGGCTACAGATTCTGTTGTTCATGGCTCCATTTTGTGAGTTCCTTTCCTCATAAGATGCACATTGTAGGGTTCCTCATGATGTTTGTCTCTTCCTTGGTTACTGAAAATAACGTATTCATATTTTTATCCTAAAAGTTCCTCTTGAAAACTCAGGTACCCTGGTTTAAAATGGGATGCAATTTTATATGCAGAGAAGCTCCGTGAGACTATCTTGGAAGGTATGGATGGGCTAATTTTCTCAACTCTGTAGATGGGTCTGGCTCCTTAGAATCGAGTAGAAGTAGGAGACCATAACCAGTATACATAGTGTACGTGCAATACTGTCTGATTCTGCAATTTTGATGCATTTCATATTCTTCCAAAGCAAACACCATTACGTTCTCAAGCGGAAGCTTTGAGCTCCCATTGTCTGGATTTTCAAAAACTGGCCATCGAACCAAGAATCAATTAAAGTGTATGTTATTGCATCTAAAATTAATTTAGAGCTCCATATTTAAGCAGCTCATGACAACATTTTGTAGGCATGTTTGGAAGCGACTATTCAAAGATTGGCATGTTTATTCTGAAATGGATCCATTGCATAGTTTAAATCATGTGTAGACGTGATGTATTTTGTGGTTAAATAGATTCCGCTTCATTTTGCTTCATTTTTCTTTAATATCTCTACTTTAATTCTGCGTTTTGCCATGTTTGAAGCTGTTTCTTGATTGTTGGGACTCATGTTTTCATATGTTGCCAGGCTTCTAGACATTGCAGCACCCTTGGCAAAATAGCACCTTCGAATTTGCAAGTAGCAAAATAATGGAAAATAAGTAGTGAAAACATTGACCACATCAATATGGGAAACATTGACTACATCATATGGTAAAGTTGTGGAATGCTTAACTTTATCTTTTGTTTATAAAAGATAAAAATGATAGACGTGATTGATTGTTTAGTGTCCATCCCACATTCAAATCAATAAAGATGCAAATGCAAATTCAAGATCTTAGTATTTGGCATCTTGCCTCTACTATATGATACGCAACACAACCACATAACATGGCTGCCTTAGAGCAAGGAACTTAAGAGGCATCAATATAAGAATTATACACATTGCAATAATTCAATTCCAAATTCACCATCTTTCATTATGAGTGAACCAAAACCTTGGCGGGGCTTTCAGATCCCGTTGGCAACACAAGTTACAATCTATACACATAAGTCTACCTGCCACCTAGCCAGTTACACTATTGACAATGGACTTGCATCAACACTCTACATATAGAGGGCTATTGGATTGGAAACTAGCCATTGATTCTCATATAATGTAGAATGAACAAGTACAATTTTCTCAAATGGCATAACAACTCAAATAGCTTTCAAGCAAGCAGAACACATGCAACTCTTGAGCTGCATGTATGTATTACTCATTAAAACAATAGTAAACTGGGGCATAAATGGCTGAACAAGCATAATCAGGGTGAATGATGATGCTAAAGGCATATCAAGTTCAGACTAGGTGGATGCATGAGCACACTATTTTCGTAATGAGTTTGTCAGCAATTGGGTCCCATGAACGTTAATTTTGCTTTAAAGTTTAGGATCAGTAGGACGTGCCTATTTCAACAAGAAATTAAGAAAACTTTTTGAGTTTGATGAGTGGTGTCAGATAACACTTGCAACATGAAACTGGGCGATTGTTGTGGAAGACACCAAATCCTACAAAAAAAAAAAAAAAGTTTGTGATTATAAAATACAACGTAACAAGTCTTGAATCATTTATGATGTATTCCTCTCTAAACATGCAAAGGGTCATGGGAACTTTGTGTTCAGGCCTGCAAGAAATACATGCATGCATCATATTTGAACTGGTAGCATAAATTAGAATAGGTGTGTGTGTCATTTTTAACCGGTATCTTAATTGTCTTTCCCTTTAGAGGACCTTGGTTCAAGGCTGGTTAAAGGCATGTTTAGTAGATGGTGTGCACCTCCTCCAAACTCTAAAGTTACAAAGATTTGGTCAAGATTGAAAGAAAGATGCTCGGCTTTTCATTTACAGGTTCCCAAAATCTACAAACCCAAACATTGCCCAGCAACACTGGGCACCATTACTAGTAAAGTACATATAAGTATGGGAGGGGTGTTTTTCATTTATAGGTTCCCAAAATCTACAAGCCCAGACATTGCCCACTAGGCACGATTACTAGTAAGTACATATAAGTATGGGAGGAATTTTTTTCTTCTTGCATTTCGTATATATTATAACGGAAATATAGTAGGTGTATATGAAATATCAGGGGAAAATCTTTAAGAAAAATTCTGTATAAGAGTAATTTTTCTTGACCCCATGCACGCACATGCCTTGGTTTCGGTTTAGAAGAGTAAAAAGGACATAAATTTAGGTCGTTGAGAAAGACAGATGAATTTGGGTCGTTCGATCTAGGGCTAGAACCTTCAATTGTCATTCTACCTTCACTTGTTGCACAACAACTCTTAAATGTCTTGTGAGCACTGTCTGCAGTATAATGGGACAAAAATACATTGAAAAAACACATTAAAGCACATTGTACCCTCATAGAGAGGTATATACTATGTTTTTATGTATTTATTATGGCAAACCAAACCAAACCAGCAAGATAGCAAGCCAAGCCTGAATAGTTGGTCTATAGATACCCCTAGAATGTTGTATTATAAAATATGGTGTTACACAATAAGTTGACAATTGCTGCATGATAAAAAGAATTACAAGAAAACGTGATGTTGACATTTAAATTGATAAGTTTGAGATACTGAGAGCTAAATCAATGATACTCCACATTTGCTTTCCGTATAAGGGAAAGACCTTCTACTTGCAATTCAGGGCTGGAAAGCATGCCGACGCGCGGAGCGCGGAGGCATGCTTGA
>JAANSK020292057.1:0-10429 GCA_011763485.2 Isoetes engelmannii
CCATTTCCGAAGAAAGACCTGCTCCTTTCAGTGTATCGACGACGGTCGAAATAGATGGCCGATCCTTGTACACTTGCCGGCACACGATCGAGCCGAACAGCTATTTAATACATTACAGCCTGATTCATTATTTTACCTCATCTGCCTTTCGTTTAGCCCAAAGAGCAAAATCTATACTACCAGAATAAGGAATCATGCTGAAATGTATTAAATAGCTGTCTGGCATACGATCGAGCAAGGGCGCCTAGAAGGAGAAAAAAAACACTAACAACAAGAAGGCCAGGTGCTTGGTTTATATACCCAAATATTATAGACATCGCATGCGACGTCAGTCAACGGTCATATATGGCACATCACCTCGGAGTCGGATGCCACGTCACGTGTCCGTTGGCCACCTCACATATCCGTTGGCCACGTCAGCCACGTCGCATGCGACGTCATGTTGTGGCCAGCGTAAACGTGCCAGAAAAGCATGCCACGTCAGAAAAACTTCGCCACGTCAGAAAAATTTCGCCACATCATGCGCCGCTGGCCATGTCATCGATGTCACATGCGACACGACGTCGGCAAATAGCCACTTGGCGACGTGGGTTTGGCGACGCGGTCGCAGACGTCGCCTCCACGTCGCGTCAAATCCCAGGCGACATCCTGGGACATCGCGCGCGACGTCTAGGCAACGCCATGTTGCAGCTCGCGACTTCTGTGCGACGCGGCGTCGCGAATAGCAACGCGAAGTCACACAGACGTCGCACGACGACATCACGGGATACCCGATTTTCTTGTAGTGGTCCATGTTCCCTAGGTTCCCTAGCCAACGGCTTAAGGCCTTAGGCATGTAGGTCTATAGCATAGGCATAGGCACATGTATCTTAGGCTAGATTATGCATGTTAAATTGCATGTAGGTTAATTACAGGGGGTGGACCCTTACAACCACAACTTTTTAATTAAACTAACGTGATGTGCTCATGCAGGCCATGAGTGAAGAGGCGGGATGCAACAGAGAGCGCATCACGACATAGTTAGGAGTACTTAGCATTTTGTAGTAGCTTAAGACTCTTAATTATGTTATGACTTGATTACCATGATAATACTCGATATATATGCTATGGGTTGATATTGGGCTATATAATTTTGTATGTAAATATATAACCTCCACTTTTATGACTTGACTTATAATATATGTTGGAAGTTTATCGTCTTAAAATTGAGTGTATAAAGGTATGTTAGAATGTATCACGTTGATGCAGGTTCGTCACCTTAGTGCAATGCTGCAGACAGCATTATCCTAAAGGGGGGAGAATGTGACATTCCCCATCAATATATGCTATGTATACGTACATTCTACATCACGTCACCATACAAGTCGTCATAGACGCCTTGTATATTCAGCATCGGACCATACCCACATGGGGCATGCACAAGTTAATTACATAACTTGTGCAATATAAGGTATGGAATGCCAATTATCCACATGGGCGTCCACCTCAAGGTGCATGGCCACGTGGCAGTGTCACATTGGAGCAGGCAAGTGTGTGGACCTTGACCTAACTATTTATGGCTAACCCTAACCCTAAACACACTTTTCTGCTTACCACTCTGCCAGAACCTCGAATCATCGCGACAGCTCTGATTCAGGAATCGTCTGGGACAGGAGTGTGTGGGAGAGCGGAACCAAAAGAGCTAGCGTGGTAGTTGGAGGAGCGTCTGCTTCAAGGATCGAGAGGAGATGGATACGCCAGGACCAGGAGGCAGTTCTTCGGGACCAGGTATTTCGAGTAGATATCTAGCTAACTCATCTAGAATCTAGCATTCCAGCTGATTTAGCATGTTGTATTGTTCGTAGAGCTTTCCTAGATCCTAACTTATGATGTTCGAACCCTAAACAAGGAACCCTAACTTGTAGTTAGATTGTTTGTTTAGGATTAGTTGTTATCTTATTTGTTATCAAGTTATGATGGATGTTGGTTGTTCTACTGTTTTGATAACTGTTTTCCTCTTGTGTATTGGGAAGGGGGGTAGAGACTTAGAAGCCTAATGTAGTATGCTTCTAGTTAGCTCATATAATTCCCATTATATTTTGGTCTGTGTATAGAACCCACCTGGCTGGGGGAGCTTCCTTGCAGGGCACAGAAACAAGGGAAAGTAATGCAGAAGTTTTTAGACCCAAAATCAGCCTTGAAAAAAGCTCAAATCCGGCGATGACAAGCAACATTGAGCTCCATTGTAGCATTGAAAATTGCAAATGTGAAGACCAAACTAGTGATCAGCTTCATTTTCGTTTTCGTTGCTTCCTTTTTGTGTCGGCAGTTCCTAGTTGTTGCTCGCCATTTGGTTCTCAGGTCTAAGAACGTGGGCACCGAAGTTCAACTCCCCGGGCTATGGTGTTGATGTGTGGCATTTTCGTGCTTAGGGTAAATGGTGCTTTTCAAATCATGTAATCTTGTAGAACAAGCTCGCATATGGAGGAAGCAATGGATACTAGTCGGGGTTTGATTCCTCATGCCCCCTTTCATTCCTTTTGTTTACCGGAATCCGGAACTAGGGGGTGACCATTGGCTGCGCGTTTAAGCGCATAGATCAAATAACAGCAAAATTGGCATCTTGCAAGCAATGCATGCCATAAGGCAACATGCACGACCAGATAGCCTACACCTCAACCTTTGCTACATATCCAGCTGGTGCTCACAGGTCAACTTATCATGTACCAAAGTAGAGGGGGTACTAGTACCATCAAGGCTACGGTGGCAGCCCCATAGGCTGCAAATTGGCCATTTAAGGCTGCACTCAAAATTTAGAGCAAGGATAAATTTTTCTCCAGGTCAACAACCATGGAACAAGATTGATAATATAATATAGCTTCTGCAACCAGACATATAAGCAGCAGAACAACTAACAATGTCTAAATTCATTGCTCTGCATGAATTTATTCACAATAGTTTTAGTTCAAGACTTGAATATTAAAAATAAACAGAAAGAATGCATTTGCCATTGGATTGAAATCAATCATGGAACAAATGCTAAAAACATACAATTGTATCATAACCTGCATTCGAAAAAAATTAGTGCATTAATTTAAATATAGTTACGAGAAATTGATGACAATGCCCCAAAGAGAAACATCTAACATGTAAGATGCTCTTAGACAACACTTGTATCACCTTGATCAGTAGCAATATTGCCACGTTCATTAGCATCTCCAGCTCTTGATTATACAAGTACAAAATTGCAATGCAACAAGCTTTTATTCAAAAAGGAACATAGATGCATGCTAAAATAACTTGCATGTGCTGCATCAATTGGCATCCAATGGTATACTTTAAAACTATGGTATACTTTAAAACTATGATTTGAAGCTATGCACTTGTGATTATGCACCTATTTTGTGATTATGCACCTATCTGCTTATGCATGAATGAACATGCTTAAAGGAACTTCTGCTTAGAACTACCTACAACACATGCATCCTGCTACGAAACTTACATGTGAATCCTGCTGGAATATCTTGGTCTGGTGCACCTTCCCTGGGAACAAGGCTGCGAGAGCACATCAGCATTGTCAAATGGATTAAAGACAACATAATACTAATACAATCCCCCAGCTTCTTCAAGGAGCTTTTGTACACCAGAGAATATCTATGTGCACGATGTGCTATCCTCATCATCCTCAGAATGGAGGATTATCTTGGAGCAAGAATGTTGCCACTGATCTCAGAGGCATCAATACTTGTTGTCCCAACAAACATGAAACAGCACAACAAAATCCCAAAATGGCCTTTTTTTTAATCGGCTGGAATTAGTATGGCGGCAACTATGATATGGTCTACTGCAATAAAAACTGTCCCGATGAAGCAGGTCCCATGAATGTAACAGTGCAACTGTGAAGTAAGGTCGGCTGAAGTCAACGAATCCTCTACATGTGATGCCACATATGACCTCTCATATAAAAGCTAAGACTTTGAAGTAGCATTTTGTGCTTAATATGAGCTACCGGATCGCCCCAGAAGACATACCTAAGCATTTTGTGCTTGATCTGAGCTACCAGATTGCTCCAGAAGACGTACCGAATGCAGTGCAAGCTTTGGCGGCTGGTTGTGATAAGAGCCTCCGCCTTCCTCTACCCAGCCCTAATCGGAACCCCAAAAAAACCGTAAATGGGCTTTCCACGTGCGCCAATGGGAGGGGCGTAGTAGATGGCCACGCTGCCCTATATGGAGCAATCCATGGGACATCTCCCTTATGGTAGGGGTAATGTGCATGTGTAGGCCATTACGTGGGGTAAGGGTTTGGCGAGCGAAGCCCGCACCCCGCGTAATGGCCTACACAGGCACATTCCCCAATGTAAAAATCGAGCAGAGGAAATTACGCCCCTGCCACGTAGGCATGGCCCATGCCACGCAGGCACAAGCCCTACCGCACAAGCACAAGCCCCTAGCACGTAGGCGCAGTCCCATGCCACGCAGGCACAAACAAATTACAGTTTATAATATCCCTTATAATACCGCGTAATTTCCTCCGCCCAATTTTTACGATGTTGTATGCCAGATATGCAAGATAACAATTTTGTTTGGTGTTTTAATTCCTCCATGCAACTCGTGTCAACAGGGGCATGTTTGACCCCACGAGGATTTCCAAGTGGCGGCCATGATTTGCACAGGTGGAATATTCCATGATCTGTGCCAGGATGATCTGATGGCTCGAAAAAAATAATACACCCCATAAACAACTATACAAAAACAAATTAATCACCAATAATCACCACATGAACAAACTCCATCCTTGAAGTGATGAAATCGATTCGCATCCCTGACAACAATTTCCCTGTGCACCACTTTCGAAATGAATTTTGATGCTGAATGACAGTCGGTGCATGCCCGAAGATTTTTCATGATGAGAAGACGCTCTCCAGGGGGTGTGCTAATAAGCCCAAAGGCAATAGCCAGCCTCTCACTATGCTGCCACAACATCCTTTTCTTCTCCTCATCATCTACATCATGTAGCACCACCTCTATCTCAGGAATGTACCCTATTTCTTGTATCTCCTTAGCGAGCCGTTGTAATTCAGCACAAATACTATCCTTCTGTGGATGAGAATCATCCCCAGCTAAAAACCTATGTACTTTATTGTTAACTACAATTGAACTGTAACCTGCACGGTTTTTTAGGCCTTTATCCTTCATCACCTTTCTAATCCTCTTTACATCTTCCCATTTGCCAACTGTTGCATATAGATTTGATAGAAGAACATGTACTGCAACATTCTGTGGATCTAATTCAAGGACATGATTTGCTGCACGGATCCCCCGTTCTACGTCCGAAAATGTTTTACAAGCCCCAAGCAATGTCATCCATGGCACAGCCAATGGTTCAAAGGGCATGTTGTTAATCAAGTCTTCTGTGTTATCAAGGCGTCCAGCCCGTCCAATCAGGTCTACCATGCAATATATTGACGTTGCCACTATTCCATAATCACTACTCATCAACATGAAAAAATGAAAGCCTTCATGCAATAGCCCAGCATGGCTACATGCAGAAAGAATAATGGCAAATGTAGTACTATTTGGCACCATCTTTTCCCACTGCATTTGCTGGAAGCATTGCAAAGCTTCATTACCATAACCGTGCTTAGCATAGGATGCAATCATAGAATTCCAAGATATGACATTTCGTTCAGGCATCTTTTGGAATGTTCTTATGGCATTCTTCAAGTTTCCACAGTCTGCATATGCTGCCACCATGGCGTTCCACATAACAATGTCCCTTTCAGGTGTTCTGCTAAAAATTATCTCCGCATTCTCCAACAGCCCACATTCTGCATATGCTGCAATCATGGCAGTCCATGACACAAGATCTGGTTGCGGCAATTTATGGAAAATCCTTTCAGCTTCATCCAAGCACCCGCACCTCCCATACATGTTAATAAGCGCAGTGCTCATTACCACGTCATATGTAAATCCATGTTGAACGATGTAATTATGGACCTGCTTACCTTCTTCCAATGCTTGTTGACATGCACAAGCATCAAGCATGCTGGAAATAGTAATTTTATTTGGCATGAATCCTTCCTCCTGCATCTGTCGGAAAAGCTGGATTGCCTGCTTACCATATCCATGCTGGGCATATGCTGCAATCATGGCAGTCCAAGATATGACGTCTCGCTTGGTCATCTTGTTAAAGATTACACGTGCAGCCTCCACATACCCACACTTGGCATAAAAATTAACAAGAGCAGTACTCACAAAGACGTTGGACTCCATTCCACATTCCTTGATGTATTTGTGAATCTGTTTACCCTCAAGTGAAGCTAGCTGACTAGTGCATGCATTCAAAATACTAACACATGTAACTTCATTTGGAACTGTGCCCTCCAGCTGCATTTGATCAAAGAGTTTCAATGCTCCTTCATTCAGGCCATGATGAACATGGAGAGTAATCATTGCATTCCAAGCAACGACGTCTTTCTGAGGCATATCATCAAATAACCTTTTTGCATCCTGGAGCATCCCACTTTGAGCATAAGCTGAAGTCATTAAAGTCCATGAGACCAAGGTTCGTTCAGGCATGATGCCAAACACATATTTTGCACCTGTTAAATCCCCACATTGTGCAAATGCCCCAAGCAATGTATTCCATGTGAATGTATTGCATTCTGGCATTTTGTGAAACACTTCGACTGCTTCGTGAATAGTTCCGCACTTGCCATACATGTCTACAAGAAGGTTACCTATGAACAAGTCTTGGCAATACCTTGTTCTCAAAATCTGTGCATGAAGATGCCTACCTTCTGAAAGAGACTTTGTGTCTCGACAACGGCGTAAGTTGGAGATGTACGAACCGAATAAATCAATGCGTCTACTTTCTAATCCCTGTCTTTGCAATTCCCCCTTGTTCCTCCAAATCTTCATTCCGTTTCCTTCACCTGCAGCTTGCTCATGATAATTGATGAACTAAACTTTCCTTTACAACAGTTATGTAGGACGAAATAGGGAAAATGTGAGCGGGAAGTGCAAGCAAGAACAAGGTGTCCATGGGAGGATTCAGACTGCCAAGCAAACGAAACCTGGAAACTTCCATACATAGTATCCATTCCATCCAAGTTATCACCCATGATTGAGGTACATACTTGTGCTGGCAAAAGATTTAGCCAACCGAGTAATATGTCTGTTGTGCTTTCCCACGATTATGATTTTGCAAACAGTTTGGCCCAAGACAACAAATTTCATTGCAGTTGAGCCAGGGTGGATGACCTTGTTTGCAAGTAAAATCTGCATCTTCGGGTAAACCCTAAAACTCTGATAGACCAGACGCTCCATTAACATGGCTGCTTTGAAAGTCTGCTCATAGTTATATAGCTTCCATTTAATAAGGAGGCAGTGGAAAGACCATCTATTGAGGAATGACTGCTAATGAGTCCTCCGAATAACATGGTGCCTTATTTTGATTCAAGTAAAGCCATTGCCAGCTCTAACCAAGCGAATACATGGAACATAAAATACATACCTGGTCTGAACTCTTCCGAAGGACCTGCGTCCATCATCGAGGGCATCAGAAGCTGCTTCTGCCAATATATTTGTTCAGCAAGCAACCAATCGTTCAATTTCTGTCATATAGTCAATTTCTATCTCTATCATGAAATTTGTTTACTTCATGGACAACATGAATTGTCCCACATGTGCAACGAAGTCCTAGGATTGAACCAAACAATCCGGTTCCATTTCAAAGTTCCCGTCCACATGAACTACTCTACGATATACGGCTGGTCTAAATATGACGTATAAGGATTTGGGCCGGTTGATGCCATAGGTCCTAGGATTGTCCACATGAAATACTCTAGGATATATGGCCGGTCCAAAAAATGGCGTATAAGGATTTGGGCCGGTTGATGCCATAGGTTCTAGGATTTTTTCCGGTTATATATTTTACACTAATAGGATTTTCTTACACCTATAGTATACACTTACACTATTAAAAGCCTTTTCACAACCACCTCCAAAACATTTTATCGTCATATACTATGCATGCTTTATATGCACCACTTGCATGCAAATCTAGGGGGAAAAAGAAAGGGGCAAAATCATAGTAGCCAAGCAAGAAACCCCAACAGATTTATTTTTTCAATTGCAAACTTCTTTGCCGAGGAGAAGTTTGTAAATCAAGCAGCAACAAGCTTTTTGTTTGGCAATCTTTTTCCTCTTAATCTAGATCCACAAACTGAGTCTATGAGGATGGAAAGCGTTCCTGTAGATAAGAAGAAATTCACTGCTCTTGATGTTGCTAATGGTAAATACAAGACTCTTGGATTTAGTAGTATTATAATACCTAATGATGAAGACTAATGGTAAACACAGGACTCTTGGATTTAGTAGTATTAGAAGACCTAATGATGAAGATGTATTAGAAGAGGTTTATACATGATGATGAATAGAATAGACCTGATGATGAAGAGGTATTGGAAGAGGTTTAGTAGCATCAAAATACCTAGTGATGAAGAGGTATTATAAATTTTGTTAAAAAAAACTTTATAACGATCCTTTTTTAAATATTTGTTGAAGAAAAAATTCTCAATGGATTTCTTAGCAGAAGGCCAATCCGATTCAAATTAATATGATCATATTAGTTTTGTAGGCATGAGGCTTTTCCTATCTAGAAAAAAAGGTTTGTTATCGACTGCCTCGGTATTTCCCGAACCGAGATCATCAAGCAGAAAACCGAGTAGGAAAGCCCATGCGGCCTCCCTTAGGCTCCAAGAAACTCGGATCTGTAAGCGCACGTTGCGGACCAGAAAGAGGTACATGCAGATCCGACGGACAAAACAATTGCTTTGAAAAAAAAAACCCCCCTTATAGGACATCTCGAAACAGGGTTCGAAATTTTTAGAAAACTAAGGTAAACAAAAATCCTTTTCATCTTGAGATAAATAGGACATCTCAAAATGCAGTAGGACATGTCCAATCCAATACAACGACAATAGGACAAAATTCAATTCACTAGACAAAAACTTCTTATCATTGTTGTATGCCCTGAAACTTACCTGATCTGTTTTTTTTTTTTTTTCGTTTTTTATCTTTGAGCTTTGGATTGGTGACCCATCTATTTGGCCATGGGTGGAATGGAACATCTTCTCTCTGTTATTAACCTATGGCTGTCTGCTTGTTCCCGCCCATGCCTAGAAGAGCTTGAAAAGGACAAAAGAATTGAAAATAAAAAAATTGGGCAAAAATGAAAGAATTTGGGTTATATTGTAAAAGAAGATAAATGTACTTTATCTTAATTATTTCTTGTATGAACTTCTTTATAGATAAGAAAGTTATACAAAAAAATTCTATACGGATATGTACTTATTAAAAAAAATCCTTCTCCCCTTAAAAAAATAGGACAAAATCCTATCTTCATAAATGAGCAGAACAAAGTCCAATTCCTTACTATTTTTTGTAGGACAATATATCCTACTCATGTCAACAACAATAAGCCGATGGGAAAACGATGGGAATTCTTAAATCTTAAAGGACAAACGTAAGGTTAACCTCACTTTTTTCCGACCCTTATTTGGGAAACCTAATAAAAACTAGTCCAAAGCACGTTTGATTACTTTCTATAGGAATTATTATAAAGGTTATTGCATATATCATATCTAGACTATAATAGAACATAGTTCAATGTAGCATGTTACTGTTAGTATACATGTTTAATCAACATTCAAAGTGCATGTCAATTGGGTTCAAACATTCTACTTGATTGGATTTATGAAACACCCATCTCCAATAGAACTTATCAATTTCCACATCTAATTATGAACATCTAGATAAAGGAATAACTAATTGCCAAGTTTGTAAAAGATTGCACCAATGCATGTACAAGTTGTGGCAGTGGAATGCTAATTTTATGCATCTCCTATGAGCAATATTAATGTTATGTACATTTACATGGGGTGTTCTACTTCAAATTGTGTATGATAGAGTTTGTAGCGTGTTTGTTTTGTTTTTATATTTGTATGGGCTTGTGCTACACATGAATTGAATAAAGCTTTTGCCCTACAAATACAAAGTGGCCAGACAGATGCCTCTTACCCATGTTTTCCCATATTCATTTGGGTGGAAAAGCAAATAAAACATGATAACTAAGTGTTACTAACATGACTTAGGGCCTAAGTCATGTTCATAACATTAGTCCATAGGTCTTCTTTCACAATATGCAAAAACGTTTTGGATTTTAAGATGTGAAGCTTGTGATTGAAATTATTATTTGGATTGTTTTTAGTAACCAGCTGTTAGAACCAGACATGTTTGCCATTGCCTTCTATTTAGCTCACTTTCCTCTTACTCTTCGTTGCTATTCTGATGTGAAGATGCAGTGAACATCTAATAAGTTGGCCAAACTTCTTAGATTGCTTCTCTTCATTTGGTCGGATTATTCCTTACTATGGAGGTACTCA
>JAANSK020292068.1:0-10429 GCA_011763485.2 Isoetes engelmannii
CTCCGGAATCACCAACTTTTTTAGTGGTGATACCGGAGGACGGGAGGTCGGCGGACGGCCAGGATTTGGCGCGAGAATGGACGGCCACGATCTGTGCAGAGGGCTGACATGTGTCAGTACGGCAAAACGGAGGCCCCCCGAACGGGCTCCGTCGGGGGTGATCCCGGAGGCCAGGAAAAACACCTCAGGAATCACCCAAACCAAGGTAATATTATCCTCACCCATTGGGTTATGGGACCCATACAAAAGGGGGACATGTGTTATTTATTTACTTATTAAAAAACCAAGATAGAGAGGAGTTATACATGCATGATACCTTTCCCCTTTCCGACTGATTTGGCAACGCCGCTCAAAAAAGTGAAGAGTAGCAAAGGGTTTCTACACGAGTAAAACCATAGAAACACGGAGGAAAAATGCCCCCAATGTGGATTAGGTTATTTTCATTCCAACCATTTCTCCTTCATCGTTACAATTCTCACCTCAACTTGAGGACTTCGCGTTTTGGAACTTGATATGAAGTGCATAGTTCGAAGTAAACCTAGTTCCTTTAGCAAATTAGATACGCAGGTTAAGTGTCAAAGTTGTTACACCTAATCTTCACTCATAAAAGATGGACACGTATCCCCCTTTTTTTTTTTTTTCCCCTAACTAGTTATCTTTCTTTGTCATGGTCGACTAGTTTTTGAAACATGTTATTGGAACAATCATACTTAGAAACAATCTATCGAGCCTATTTGTCAACCTATTACTTAGGAACCAATTTCAACCGTCACAACAAGGTGCCATTTTTCTTAGGCTCTACCAGATAATTTGTCGTCTATATAACATATGTATCGGATATAATATGTTATAGGATGCAAATATACCGGATTTGACATTAAATTATGTTTTTCCCTACTGGAATTTTACCGGCATCCAAAAACCTATTTGGATTTTTTTAAAAATATTCGGATTTTTAGGAGACTAACTCCGTATTTATCGCAGCCTGCATTACACTTAAGACATAGCACTTGCATACCAGAACTGTGGAAAGAGGATCTTGAGATTAAATTCCGGATACGAGACTTAAAGAGACATGAGAATCTTGATTTCACTCAACTGCCCACGACGAGAGGCATGCAGGACCAGCTCCATTTGTTTTAGAAGGTGAACAGATAGTCCAATGGAAGAAGATGAATAGAGGAGGAGGGCATGGCAAGAAAGCAGCAGAGAGGTGTCGTATGCAGTGGTCTGTCATTCTCTGGAGGGACCAGGGAAGAGTATAATACATAAACAAACCTTTGGGGTGGCAAATAGATTGACATGGTTGGCCGACATGAGGACGTGACATTTAAAATTGGTGCTCAATGCACGAGGGGACCAGGTGTAATTCTAAACCATTGGCTTGGGCCTAAGATGTTAAATTTAAGAGGGCATAAAAAAAACGTAAAGGGAGGATTTTTTTAGTCATGGGGTAAATATCGGCCGCAAGTCGTGCACGGCTGATATTTGAAGGGCAGTGAATCTGAGCCGTTGGTTTAGATACAGCCACCATTAAAAGACTATATTGGGCCATTGTTGTGGGCGTGAAGGGAAATCTGAACCGCAAATCATGCGATGGGTCTATGGTCAGGAGGCGTCCACGTTGACATTGACGTGGATGAAATAAACTTGGCGGTGCTCCAGTTATGGACTCTCGCCGCCAGGTTTAGCTAACGTCTCGCGGAAGCATAGCTTTAATAATACCCCATTAACTAATAAAAAGGGTGCATTTAGAGAAACCGCTAAATATTCAACTAAAATAAGGAGCGGGTCCTAAATATCCACGTCACTAATGACGTGTCATCTTAATGACGTGGAACAATAACTACGGATACTGGCGTACGTATAATATTGGATACTGGCATATATGTATAATACACGGCACATTCACGCTCAACGAAACAGAGCAGCGGAAAGTATCTTTACTCCGTATCTATACACTGTATAGTATCACTATACAATACAGAGGCGTATCATACAGCCGGAAGGAAGAACACAAGAGAGGAGGCAGAGAGGAAGGAGGAAGAGGGAGCATCACCGCCCATGAGCGGCGCCGCCCTCGACCGATCCGATCCGACCCATTTTATATCGTTTGATCCGAGCCAAGCCCCCACTCTGGTAATCCATCTTTTGATTTTTGCGCTTTCGATCCTCCTTCATCCGGCTAATCCATTGCTTCCTGCATTGGATCCGCCCTTTCCTCCCCCCTCTGAAGAATATGGAGTACGTGCATTGATCCAAAAACATCCTTCAATTTGTCCCGATTATTGCCTTTAAGGTGATTTTAGATTATGCTCATGGATTTGGTTGTTGGTTAGATATCGGAATTTTTTTTCCCTTCTTTAAGAATTTAGTTCAGCTCATTGATTGATGGGTTCAGTTTGATTCGATCTTCATTTTCTTTATTGCCATTGGATTGGATTGCTTGCATTTTTGCAGGCAATGAATAATCAAAAACAGGGAACAGCAATAGAGGGTGGTTACCTATTTTTTCTTGCAATCGGAAGCAGTGGTGCTTTTCTCTTGAGAATTGTGATTTAGATCTAGATCACATGACCTTTCACGCCCAATTGCGCCATTTATCCTTTGTGGCCGTGTAAAAGGAAAAGGAGAGGATCGTTCGAAAAGGTCAGATGCTTCTGTTTTTAATTTAGATGAAGGACTATAGGGAAAAAACAAATTCTAGAGCTTATTTAAGCGTCTGCGGCAGTAGAGGTAGTAAATCGTTGGCATGGAGCAAGACGATGAGCTAGAGCAGTTGTTGGGAGAGATCCCGAGAGCAACTTCCGCTCCTCCCCAAGTAGAGTTCCATGGCATGCAACCTAGTGTTCCTTATTTTGGATCGGGCCAAGGGGATATGGCAAGGTTCGTTTCAAGTGGGCAGGCAGAAAATGTTTATGGCCCCAATTCGGATTCATCTTTTCGCCCTGTAAATATACCATCTAGTTATCTTTCTCAATATTACTGTGGTCCATCTCAGCGTAAGCAGATGAAGCAGCTTCAGAAACAAATTGAACCTCAGAGTTCTGTAAATCAGCACCAAAGACAACACATGGAAGCTGAAGATGATCCTTTGCCATCAGCATTCATGAATTTGAGCCTCGATCCATCTTCTAGTCTAAACCATGTGCCTGCAGAAGATGCAAGTGTCATAAATGGCACCTTCACTGATGCTCATTTAGGCTTTTCAAATGGAATTCTCCCGTTGAATGCATATGTTCCTTTGCCAAGTATGTTCCCAAAGGCTGTTTTAGCCCCCATGTATGATTCCTCTGTGGGAACTAGTTTATATCAATCTTTGGATGGTAATTCTGGTGGACAAGCTGTGGAGAAAATCCTTAAAGGAGCTTCATCTTCATTAAGCACTCAGGCATCTGCAGAGACTCCAGGTGTGAAAGGTTATGTAGCTGCTTCTCCCTACTTCTATCCATTACCACCACAGATGCTTGGCAATGATAATGGTGGAATAGGAGAATTATCATATACTTATCCTATGGATTATGACCTTGCTGCTGCATTGCAAGCTCAACAACAGGCTCAGCTAGCTTTGCAGCAGCAACAACGTGCTTTGCAGCAACAACTAGAGGATAGAATCAGCTATAAAAAGCAAATTCAGGCTCAAATTGTATTACACCATCAACTTCGTGATCAGAGATTGGATGCCCACTTATATGGCCTACATCAGGCTGGGGTGGTGCCAGCAGGGCAGTCATTGTCTCAGACAGGTAGTCATCAGGCAACTTTTCATCCTCTTCTTTCTCTAAGTTCACAAAATCAGCCATCCTTTCAGAGGAGTTCTGTACAGTCCACAAGAAATTTAGACTTGATTGAACACCAGGGTTTAGCCTTGAGTAATGGGGATTCTTTGCAAACAGCACAGGCCACCAGTGTTTGCCGCTACTATGCCCAAGGACATTGCAGCCGTGGTGAACTCTGCCAATACCGGCATACTCAGCCACAGATACTAAAGGGATTGCATGGCATTTCTGAATCTAGGGATGCAGTAGTTGCTGAGGATCACAGTTTTCCCGAAAGAATTTTTTCACGTAGGAGCAGTAGAGTTGTAAATACTGCTGTAACAACTGCATTGTCTGCTGCCAAAAAGAAGAGCATTATATCTGCAAATGGTCATGCTTATCCTAATGCTGATGACTCTATGGACTCGATGTTTTCAAGCTCAAACCTGAGTTTTCAGTTTTTGGAAACACCAGAGCATCTTGAATTGGATCTTCAGAGACAGCTGAATTTATCACAACAGGCAAAGTATGCATCACTAAATGAAATTAAAGGGCGGATTTACTCTATTGCTAAAGACCAGCATGGATGCCGTTTCCTGCAAAGAAAGTTTGATGAAGGTGTTGCTGAGGATGTTGAGAAAATATTCTTGGAAATCATCGATCACATAATTGAACTCATGACAGACCCTTTTGGGAACTACCTGATACAGAAACTTCTAGAAGTGTGTACTGAAGATCAAAGGATGCAAATTTTACATGCTGTGACAAGAAATGATGAACTTGTTAACATTTCTGTTAACATGCACGGGTACTTTGCTCTCTCTTCCAATTTAGTCTCATTTGGTTAGACAAAAGTTATCTGATGTTTCTTCCTGTAATATCTGTTATGTACTCTAATTACTTGCATTTAGTTAATTATGTTTGTTTGAGTGCATGTATTTACAAATTCCTAATGTCTGTAGCACGAGAGCTGTACAGAAGCTAGTGGAAACATTAAAGTCGCCGGAGCAGGTCTTGATGGCTGTATCTTCTCTCAAGCATGGAGTAGTGAAACTTATCAAGGATTTGAATGGTAACCATGTTGTGCAGCGCTGTCTGCAGAAGCTCAGGCATGAAGATAGTCAGGTGCTGGGTGTGAGTCTTTGTATTGTTGAGTGTTTAATTTGGTGTATTGACTTGCAATTTTGCACAGTTCATCTATGATGCGGCAGCAGCACACTGTGTTGATATAGCAACACATAGACATGGTTGTTGTGTCCTGCAACGATGTGTAGATCATGCTTCAGAATCCCAAAAGCGGCGTTTGATTGCTGAAATTGCGAACAATGCACTTATTCTCTCTCAAGATCAATATGGGTAATTCTACAAATCTATAGTTGTTATTTATTACTTCTCCCAATGTAATTTCTTATCTTTGAGGTTGTTGCAGTAACTACGCTGTACAGTATATCTTAGACCTCAAAGGTACACCATGGGCATCCATGGAAGTGATGAGTAGGCTAGAAGGGAACTATGCACTTCTTTCAATGCAGAAATTTAGTAGCAATGTTGTTGAGAAGTGCCTGAAACTTCAAGGGTTTGAGTCCAACAAAGCACGCATTGTTCGTGAGCTGATGAATAGTACACTACTTCCCCAGTTGTTGCAAGACCCTTTTGCAAATTATGTCATGCAGTGTGCTCTTACAGAGACAAAGGTAACAGTTTTTGTATTTGCAAGTTTTTTAAATACTTAGTGCTGACATGCACAAGATTATGTTTATTAGGGTAATCTGCATAGTGCCCTGGTGGAAGCAATTCGGCCACATCACTCTGCATTAAGAAGCAGTCCCTATGGGAAAAGAATTTTGTCCCGTACAAATTTGAAAAAGTGAAGTGCTTTTTGTTGCAGCGGCTATTTGTGCTGCTGCTGACCATTTTGATGACCATACATAGAGAAGCCCTTTTTGAAGTAGGTGGTTGTATACTCCATTGTTTTTATACTTTCGGTTCGGCATGTACATTGGAAAGATCTGTAAAAGTATCTCTTGGTGGCCTATGTCTCCTATTTCAATGGCCAGACTATTTTTTGGGTGGGGCCTTTTGCTTGAAGCCAGATAAGTTTTATGAGCTGAGGATGCTGTTCTATAGTAATACATTTCAGATGTTCTGTAGTTGTACAAGTAATGACATGATTGGAAGCTGTAGCAATTCCAAGTCGCTTAATAAAACCAAAGCGGATATTTGGGAAAAGTGCTCAGAAGTGGCCCTCACAGTTTTAAAGGTAGGGGCTCAAATGTACATGAAGTGTTTTTTGACTCACTATATTTGTATTTACCATCCATGTGTGGATGATTGAGAAAGCATCACAGTCTCATCTGGCTTTATGTCCTGCCATATTAAGTTATTGTGTTTGCTGGCAGAAATTGCCTCTTGCTCTCCAGTTTGTACCGTAACATTTGTAACTTGACGTAAAAATATTCTATATAAAAGATTCTATAGATTTCTATAATGCTTCGTTTAGCTCTGAAACTGCATAACAAGTTTTTGAGTTTGAACATGTTTGGTAACAGAGGCAGATGTTTGTTATGATGGAAGAGATTAGATCCAATTTCCAGAAATGAATTTACTTCCCAACTGGTTGCATTAGAGCTCTTCAAGATCAGGTTGAAGTTTGAGTAGTGTATGTTTTTTGACAAGCAGAATAACAGTGATGCTCAAGCTCTGCCTTTGCTGGATGAGTGTGACGTGATTTCATTCCCGCAGTGATAAGCCTAATATTGGACGGGGTCAAGGAGTATCGACGGGGTCAAGGAGTATTGACGCGGCGTTTGACTGACCCCACCAGACAGAATATTCACCCTTCTGTCTTTTCGTTGTTTGTATATCTTTATTCTTGTCTTGTATAATGGTTGGGGTATTGCAATATCGAAATAGGTGCTCTAACCTTGGTTCTTGCATTAGACTCCTACAATAGAAGGCTATTAATAGGTGTTATACCTATGGTGCATACCATCTGGTCCATTATAGAGGCTTGATTGGAGATGTCCGATGCCATGTTCGAGGCCGTAACAAAGTTCAGAGCATTTGGGATCTCAAAGTCAAAAAGTCGTTTGGGTGTTCCTCTCTTATGTAGAGAATGTTCCTTCGGCTTTTAAATTTACTGAAAGAGGACAAATGCCATATCTACTATGAAGAAAAGCCATAGTATAATGCATAATGCTAGCCCCACTTTTGGCAAGCATGCACAATGAATGAATAAGAAGAAGATACATTCATATGCTCCTTATGTCCAACAAACCTTACAAAAGGAATAAGATATAAAACGAATCCTTAAGCATGCAGGAAAACAGGTGGCCACTTCCCTCAAATTTACTTGAAAGTACTTCCCCAAGTTTACGTGGAAGTAACCACTTCTCGAAAATGTCCAATAGTAACCTAATCAACAGTACATGCATGCTCTTGAACTTCAAATAACCCTATCATGCATAAAGCATCGTTTTGGAAGTCCCTTTGGGCGGGAGTAGAGCCCAATCGAGGGAACAACACAAAGTGCACACACATTTTGGGTAATTGGAAGAATATCCACACGTATAATGGGACACATCATACGGAACCACGTCAATGCATCATTCAAAGTTCATACATCTAACTAATACTGCATGGGATTTCCTAAACTTTTGGGTCATACGAAAGGGTAATTTGCCTTCCTAAAATAAAGGCTAAGCTTTAGTGCAATTTAAAAATGTTGTATAAACATATAGAATAAAATAGAATAGAATAACATTTTTATCGTCCACGGAGGCCAATTGGCCTATGGGACCTGTACAAGAGAAACAACAAGCGCATTACGACCCGGGTAAAAAAAAAACCTCGTGGGGAAAAACCGTGGCAGCAATGAGCATGCTGGTATACCGAACATGCATCACAAGCTATGAGGGGAACACCAATGCCATCATAGGCTGGCGGGACAAAGCCGATGTCTCTCGTCCATGACCTCTTGAAGATATGATCCAAGAGTTCCCACCGCCTCAGTGCTCAGCGAGAGATGGAGTGCCTGGCTCTGTATCCTCAACTAAGGGTATCGTATCCTAATCCGTTCATAAGAGGGGCATGCCTACAAAGCATGGTATTCGTCCTCAATCACGTTCTGACGGCAGCTCTGACAAGTCCTATCCTCGCGTGCCTCCCGTGCCCATCGTCCTATTTCAATACGGAGGTGGTGGTCCCTAGTTCGGATGAAGGCTATCAGCCTATGCTTTTTCATGGAAAGGGGGGCGCGTAGGTACTGCTGGGGTCCCCGCCTGAGCGTGGGATTCACCTGTTGTCGGTAGTGGTCGAGCTTGACCTGTGCCAGGGCCTCGGCGTCCTAGAGTTTGCCAAGGAAGCAGGTGCTGAGATAGGCCTTCAGCTCCTCATGTTCCTTCTTCGTGCGGACTCGCGTGCACCTGTGTGCCTGGACGTTCCATTGGGACAACCACTGCTCCTGCTTGTCTTTCCAGCAGGTATTAAGACGTTGGGGGCCTATCGCGACTATCAAGGCCACCCTTGGTAGTCGGTCTTCATCCATGCGGGCTACCTTTTGGAAGTACAGGAGGTGGCGGCACATTGCTGCTCTTTGTAGCGGGAGGAAACCCGTTTCCTGGAGCAGTATCTGATACGACACTGTCTGCTTCACCCCGAGTGTGCGCGCCAAGAAAGATTTCTGCACGCATTCAAGGTCACCCCAGATGATGGTGGAAATGACCGGGCCCCAAACTTCCACGTCGTACAAGAGGACGGGCTCAACCAGAGCTCTGAAGAAGCGTGCCTGGTGGTCCCAGGCGTACATCTCTCCCTGGTAACTATTGTTCTGCGTGCAAGGCCTTCCAGCTTTAATGACTATTTTGATAGCATGTGGTGTCAAACTCTACATTAAAAGACAAAAATTAAAGGCAAGCTATTTATCTGTTCAAGTAATGTTCTACCTCATGATAAGTACCATGCAGCATGTCCTCTCAAATCCAAGACAATGGCTGTAGAAGCAACTATGAAAAGGAACAGAAAAGGAGCAAGAATGGCCAATAGTTGCTGCATATCTTCTGTGTCAGATAAGATATGATGCTGGTTCCAACCTCTATTGATGATACTTACTTTGGCCACACTGCAATAGCATCAATCTAAAGCAGAGTATTTTTTGCCTGGAGCAATGAACATTCAATGAGCAATGAGCGATGCTTTCAACTGCGACAATGAGCTGTTCCCGCCTGTTTTTGGAGCTATGTTTTTAAGCTTAACGTTGTAGAGGGGAGACCATGTGGCATCTGCCTTCCAAAATCCAGCTCGAAGATTTGCTTAAAGGTGTCCCCAGCCATAGCCATGCTACAAGAGCGACATTACCAATTACCATAGCCGTGCTACAGAAGCGACATAACTTAGATCTGCCATAGCTGGCAATTCTGATGGTAAGGATCGTGCAAGAGGGAGGTAACCTTTCTCATGAATAAGAGCCCGAGATGCATCGTGGATGGAGATAGCTTTGCTTTGAAGCAAAGCTTTTGTATGAACACGCGTCGAAAAAATTTTGAAGGAAGCCTTACGCATGCCATCCACCGGTATTTGGAGATGGAATAAAAGAATAGAATCTTCCATATCTAAATTATATATGAGAGAAAACACTTTGCAGCAGACCCAAGGTGGGCTGATGGCTATGGAGAGGGATGGGGATCGTGATGCGCCCTCCCAGGGTATGGAAGTGGCTGCCCAGCCCGGTTTGTAGCAGGCCAAGGGAGGGGAGATGGTAGATTTGGAAGCTCGTGATTTGGATGCGAAGCAAATTCGGTTGGCAGAGATGCGCTCTCTCTTGGAAACCCCTTCTATTCTGGTGATCGGTATGTGGATTGTTCCCTTTCTCAATTTGATTCGGTAGCTTCTGTGGATAGTGTTGTGGCAACTCCGGGATTGGAAAGCCCACTAGTGTTGCGAGCAGGGGCTGATGGGTAAGCCCCCTTCTAAGGGGCCGGACGATGGCCCTGCTGTTGTAATTTTGGGTGCAGGGCAGCAGCCCGTGGGATGGCAGCATGCTCGTGTGGTGCAAACCTTAGAGGGCAGGGATGTGTCTTCACCTGGGGTGGCTGTGGATGCGTCCCAGGATGCCAGGGCTGCTGCCCCTAATCCAGTGCACTCTGCTTGGAGAGGTAGGGACACAATTTCTCGTATTATACGGCCGGGTTTCTCTGATTGGATCAAGAGGAAGGCTCTTGAGCACAGGGCAGCCCCTGTTGAAGAGGCTCTTAAATTTGTGGATGAGCAGCATTCTATTGATCTGAAGGCGTTGCTTCCGGATAATCCCTGGATTGATATCAATCATGAACGTCATGTTCAGACGATTGAGAATTTGGTCTCTTTTGCAGTATTGGGGTTCTTTACAGGTTATATTCTTGATACCCGAAGGTTTAGTGCATGGCTTGCAGGACATTTGAAGCGGCTTGGCTTGCCGAGGTATCAGTCTTTGAAATTCTTGCCCAATAATTTCTTCATCATTATGTTTGAGACTGAATCCTCAGTACGCCAACTGGTGAGCCGGGGGGTAGATACTCTTGGGGATGCTTATGTGTTGTATCAGTATTACACTCTAGATATGTCTACCAGCTCCTTGACGGCTGTTAAGATTCCATGTTGGTTTCAGATTGTGGATCTCCCGCCGGACATGATGG
>JAANSK020292079.1:0-10429 GCA_011763485.2 Isoetes engelmannii
TCCCTTCTTGTTCTTGTTTTTGTTCTTGTGGTCGCATGTCCTTGAGACGCTGCCTTTGTGGTGCGACATTAAAATATCCTTCCTTCCTTCCTTCCTCACAACCCATAACGAATCCACCTAAAAGAGACAAAAAGTTTTATGACGATGTTGCTAGCTAGCATGGGGCAAGAGATATAAAAATTACAAAAGTATATAGAAAATCCGTTTATGAATTCCATTTTAGACGGTGTTGATCACGGACCCTAGTAACATAGAGAAATCTAGGCCGTGCATGCATCGTTACCTTTTTCTTCCCCGTTTCTTCGCCTCGTCCTCGTCGTCTCCCACAGTCCGGCGTCTCTGTCTGATCGGTTGATCATGGGATCCAGTGCAGTAGATCTCGCTACAGGCCTTGGAGGCAGCCTCAGTCGCAAAGAAATGCTTTCCTCTGTCGATCAGTAAGTGCTCTGTTTTCTGTTTGTACTGCTGCTCGCAGTTGCTCCCCTTTTTCTGGGTATTATATTTTTCTTCCTTTCCTAGTTGTATGTACTTAGGAATTAAACCGATCCATTCTTTTTTAATCCAAAGATACCACATTGTATTCTGGAAAAGTTTCTACTTGATACGACATGTTGTAGCTTCATCCAAACAGTCTATTTCGAATCTGAATGTTCTTATGCCATTCGGAATGTTTTGGATGTCAGACAGTGCAGTGCTTATGCAATTTGGAATATTTTGGATGTCAGACAAAGCATTGTGTAATACTTCTCGTATTGGCAATTGTTAGGTACGAAAAATATCATTCCTATCATGGTGGTGATGAAGAGGCCAGGAAAACAAACTACACAGACATGGTAGCATTTGCAGTTCTTACCAAAGCATCTGCCCCTTTATGTGACTCCCATGCAATTTTTAAATTCATTCTGAATATAATAGGTTAACAAATACTACGATCTTGCGACAAGCTTTTATGAATATGGATGGGGGCAGTCATTCCATTTTGCTAACAGGTGACCCCTAATTTCTTTGGAGTGTGTTCGGTTCTGCTTTAGTTTCCATGATTTAATTGCTATTGAATTATTATAGATTCAAAGATGAAACACTTCAAGAAAGCATCAAAAGGCATGAACACTTTCTTGCTCTACATCTGGGGCTTAAACCTGGGATGAAGGTGATGATCTAATAATTTCATAATGGAAGATGCTGGCCTTAGCCAATGCGTTGCCTTTGATTTGTAGGTCGTGGATGTAGGCTGCGGAATTGGAGGACCGCTACGAGAGGTTTCTAGGTTTAGGTGTGCTCTTCTTCCATTTTATTTCTCTTATGATGATCTTTGGTAACAACTTCAATTTAACCACTGCTCTGTGCATGCCACCATCTATAGTGAAGAGTGTGGTGTTTGTGTGGATTTATAGGTTTACACTTATAATCAAGCATCGCAATAAATTGAAGAATTTAAAATCGAACTGAATGCAAGTTACAAAAATGATACATCAGACAAAACTGTTAGTTACGTGTCATTTCTCCAGACTAGCTCAGCATGTACTTGCAGCTTTAATACGAAGTTTATGCCTTTTTCTGATTTAGTAATACCTTTGTTTCAGTGGGGCATCAGTTATTGGTTTGAACAACAATGCATATCAAATTTCTAGAGGGCGTGTAAGTGCAAACATACGAGCTTTGCTAAGCTTTGACAACCGTCGTTTTTCCCAACTATCGTGCATTTCTGGGTTGATCACATCTTTCTATGTTTACAGGAGTTAAATAAAAAGTATGGACTGGATAAGATTTGTGATTTTGTCAAGGTAACCACCACTACGTTTACCCTATGTTTAAAGCATGGAAGAACATGTGGCAACCAAAAGTATAAAAGGAAGATTTTCTCTGCTTTTGGAAACTGTAGATAGCTTGCACCTATTATGAGCATTGCTAGGAGGAAAGTTGATATTAAGTTTTTTATGTAGCAATGTCAGTCCTAAAAAGTCAACCACCAAGGTGATTCACACGATTTTGAGTGACAAAAACTGTTCTACAGATATCTTAACAAAATCATTTCATGTGTTTCCACTAGAAAGAAACAAGAAAGAAAGAATTTATTCATGTCTACTGGAAAACCATGGGATCCATGAGACCAAATAAATACAGCGAGTCTTCAACATCCAGGAGCATTCTCGGAGTTGAAAGTGCAAACAAAAGAAAAATCTAAACCTAACTGATAAAGCTTATCAATGATTCTGTATTTTATGAGTTTAAAAGGTCTGAGAAAATTCTGTGATGCTTTCTACATGCCTATGGTCCCTTTTCTTCTTTGGGAGCTGTTCTTTCGTAACCTTTTTGGCTATTTTCTGAGTGCCAGCAGTGGACTCTTCTGACTTCCTTTTCTTTATTACTGCTGAATTGTGTCGGGTAAAGTACGAAAAAGAAGTCAACATGCAAGTGCCATGCTCTTTTGTGACATAATGTAGGTGGTGCTTTGCAGTCTCAAGAGCCTTAAACAAAAAATGAAGCATAACATGCTAGGGAATATGAACAAAAGCATGACGCCTAGATACTTAGATGTTGATTTACAATGTTGAGCTCTTTTGTAATTTCAGAATAGGCATTTCCCGAGGGGCATTGTTAGTACTTTGGGCAATTTTTCACATTAGATAGAATGAGATTAGTGTTGTTACTTTACTGATAGGTGGGCAATATGTTACAGGGAGATTTCATGAAGATGCCCATTCCAGATGAAAGCTTTGATGCTGCTTATGCCATTGAAGCAACCTGTCATGCTCCAGATCCTGTGAGTGTCATTGTGGATAATCTCATATAAGCAAAATCTGATTTTGCATGACAAATGTGGGTTTCATAGGTAGGATGCTACAAGGAAATCAAGAGAGTTCTGAAACCTGGCCAGCTTTTTGCTGGATATGAATGGTGCATGACTGATGCTTATGACCCCAGTAACGGCTTACATCAAAAAATTAAGGTACTAGAGGCGCTTTCGTTCTTCAAGAGTCATTTCATTTTTCAAGAATCAGATGTAGATTCTTAACAGGACACTTAAAAAGGCTATGCCGACTAATTTTACTGTTACAGGCTGAAATTGAACTCGGAGACGGATTGCCAGATATTCGTACAACAAAGCAATGCCTAGAGGCATTGAAAGCAGCTGGCTTTGAGGTCTGTATTTAGTTCATTGTGTTGATTCAATTGTATGCAGTGGGGTTTCAATTTGTAGTACTTTTTTTTGTAGGTCCTAATGGAGGAGGATTTAGCTAAATCTTCACCGTTGCCTTGGTATTTACCGTTGGATCCAAACCATTTTTCGTTATCCAGCTTCCGCTTGACAAGAATAGGACGTTTCATAACCAGAAACATGGTATTTTCCATTCTCATTAATAGTTGCAAACTACTAGAAGGCCTGCAACTACATCATATAACATAATATTCGCGCATTTTGCGTGCAGGTATGGGCAATGGAGACACTAAGGGTTGCTCCTCAAGGTAGTTGTAGAGTGAGTGCATTCCTGGAGGCGGCTGCAGATGGTCTTGTTGAGGGTGGAAGGTTCTCTTCTCTGCCTATTTTTATTTGCTTAATTGAGCATGTATTCTACTTTGTACTACAATATTATTATCTTCTTATATTGTGCAGGAAGGAGATATTTACACCCATGTATTTCTTTGTGGTTCGGAAGCCAATGGAGTAAATTATTCTTCGGAATCTCATCTTGTATTATTACCTTGGTGTTTGTAGCCAGTTTATAAATTATTTTACAAATTTCTTCCTTCAGTGCATGAAGGAATCTGTATTATTTAAAACTCATTTCTAACTTCCATATGACAAACTAAGATTTTGGCTAAGATTTTGGCCTCGTTAAGTTGTTTGCACGTTACTCCAAGAAATAAAATAGTACATAAGTGCTTTGATTGGCTCCTGGTCTTGAAGTTATTTGATTGGCCTAGTTAAGGGTGTTGATTGGTCAAATTTCTCTTTTCTAAAATGCGGCACATTTTCAGCCAGCACACATGCTGTATTGCTTTGCTTTATGTTTTCTTTCTCCAGATGAATAAAAGCGATGCAAGTAGGGATAAAAGCCATTTTGAATTTAGCAGCATCTGCTCGTGCTTGGAGCTGATTTATGGCAATGGAAGCATGGCTTGGCATGGCTCCTTTTTTTCGTCTTCTTACAGCTTAGTGGTGGCTCTCTGATGTTCCCTTTCTGCTAAGATTATCTGAATCATCTCTTTTCCAGTTTTAAAAGCTGCCCTCCAGCTCTAATTTCTATGACCATGACCCCAAATATTTGTTAATGGAACTTCTGGAGCTAACTTTGGACTTGGCCAATCAGAGGAAGAGGAAAGGAAGAATAGAGGAAGACGAGCAAGTTAGTGGTCAAGATTGGCCTATTTTATTTCTATAAGAGTTTTGTTTCTGTATTTGTGCTTGCTTCGGTACTCTTTTATTATAACAGAGCGGATTTATCCAGATTTAACCATATTAAATGTCCATGCATTACATGAACCATATCTTTTTTACGCTTAAGTCAGTTTATCACTCACTTGCTTTTCATTTTCTCATAAATAGTGCTGTCAAACGCATCGGATCAGTGCTGCTTGCTACTCTCTTTGAAGTTTCAGTAGCAGGCCCTGAATTTGACATGTACCGATACCAAAACTTCCTATTGTATGATAAAAACTTCCTAATGTATAATACATTGAGATGTTCGTTTGCGTCCATGAAGATGTGCAGGCAACCGTACTGCAGTTACTAATTCTGCACTAAGCAGCCCCATTACATGTGGACTTCAAGCTTGTATGGCAACTACTTGACAAGACTTCAGCACAGACTGCTTAGATCTGTAGACAATGCATTAGAAGCTTTTAAATTGGAAGTATGATTATAAGTGACAACGAACAAGAGAATACAGGGAGGATATGATTAAGCATCCCAAATAAAAGTCTCTAGAATCTTGTCAATGCATGATTTCTACGAGTTTTGTTGGTTTTGTATTAAGGTTGGAGCATAAGGCATTCTTAATACTAGACCTTACACCCACTGATATGTTTGATCAAGTGTTTCATGTGCTAAAGCTCCCTTCATTGCACAGACCCATATTTTGTGATGTTTTATACGCAAACCTTATGTCTCCGTTTTCAGGGTTAAACTTCATCTTCTTGCAGTGCTAAGTATATCAGAATCAGGCGGGCAGATAAGCTAACATTTGGCGGAAATTGGAGACCAGGAGTCACTGGATTATTTGTATTATTTTTCTCTGCACTCATGGAAGTACCAGAAAGGCAGATTGCAATCATGATCCATGATTTATAGTGAAGGAAATTGCTTAGTTTATTGTGATTGTTCAGAGCAAGCAAGAAGAAACCACCATTCTATTCTGGATGTGCTCTACCCTGCCGCTTTTATTGTCTAATGTGAAGTACCCTTAACAAACTATTGTTACAGGGCATAATCTTGTTGACCATCTCTGTTCTTGTCAAATCTCTTCGGACCCTTGCCATGCCAGAATGGAACTTGTCCACAGGCAAGCTCACTCCAACTCGGTGTTTTTTTCCTTGAATTGTATGTGTTTGCCCTTGGCTTTGGAGGGGCATGCTTTCCTTCTTCTATTGGAATTATTGGTGCGTTAATTTAGGAGGAATGATGTCTGTCACTGGTATTGTATATATTGAAGATATTTAAGTTTTTTTTTTTTTGAAGAACGAGTGTCAATATATTAAAAGAATCACAATGGTACAAGATGAGTGAGGAGAAAGAGCAACTGCCTCGAAGAGGCAGCGAGACCCCGCCACTCCATCAGCCTCTCAACTACAACTGTATAAAATGTCCCTCATCATCCACTATCCCCAGAATGGTTCGTCAAATGGCGAACTTCCGTTCTGCCAACCCCGGAAACACCTGGAAACTCTGAAACAACTTATACCGCAAATGAGGGATCAAGGAGGCTGAAGGCTGCTGGACCCCCTGGAAAACCCACAACCGCCTCCGCTTCTAGATCAGTCAGACTAGCCACGCCACACACAAATGCAGGGCCTGCTTCCTCGGAAGAGACCAACTACCTGGATACAAGTGCAACAGCAACTGCTGGCTGGTTAGCCGAACCCGAAGCTGAGCCTGAACGCAACCCCAGGCAGTCTGTAGGTGAGGGCAAAGGACCAGACAATGCTCCACAGTCTCAGAATGAAGACCACAACACGGGCACAGAGGACTCACTCCTGGCCGAAACCTACTCACCCAGACATTCACCCGAATACACCTGTGCACCACCTGCCAGAGGAGCACCCTGACCTTCGGGGGAGGGAGGGTACACCAAGTCCAGAACCAAACCGAGTGCCAGCGGGAGCCAGGAAGCTGCAGAGACCACTGGCCTGATGGCGGCAGGGTGTCATGGATGACCAACGTGCGGTAGGAAGACCGCACAAAGCAAGCAGCATCAACATCAGGATGCACCCTCCAAATCCGCACCACCACATCCTCCTGAAGTAGCACAAGGACGTGCATAGGAATGCAACGAGCCACCTGCTCCCATATAGTCTGGTCGCTAGCTCGCAAGCGAAACTGGGCCCGGAAAGAAGCCCATGAAGCAATCTGGCCATCCAAATACCAGTCCTCCAGGGAGCATACCCCAGACCGCCTCCAACGGGCCTGCGTCCGGGCATGAATGGTGGCAGCCAAAGGGAGCTGGGCTGGAGGCAAAGGGACCCACAGGAAGGGCGAGGAGTGGTGAAATACAGCGGCAGGATCCAACTGAAACAGGACCCTCACATGCTCCCATGCCCACAACAACCCAGTAAGAAAAGGGGAAGCATGCGGGAGAGGCTTGAGCCCATACAATAACGCCCATGGCAACTCCACAGGGACCGTAGGCTTCCCAAATGCCACACAATGAACTTAGAAACCAACACCTTACTGTGCAGCGCCAAATCCAGGATGGCCAATCCTCCATCCTGTCGGGGACGGAGACACTTCCACCACGCCACCTTGACTACCGCCCCCTCATCATCCCCACCCCATACAAAGTTCCAGACCATCCTGTCTAGGGCCTGCATTTTTCCCGCAGGGGCTAACATAGCAGATGCCGTATACACATGCGTGCTGCAGAGTACTGACTTGGCTACTGTGATTCGGCCTGCCATGGACAACTTACTACCCTTCCACCAATTGAGATGCTTCTGCAACCCCAGCAGAATCTCATCCCATACTCGCCCTAGGGAGATATCCCCGCCAAAGGGAATGCCAAGAAGCTTCATACATGCTGTGCCCGGGAGGACCTTCCATGGGAAAAGAGCCAGGCAAGGGGGGGCGGGGACATCAAGGCCCACAGTGCAGAACACTTACCCCAATTCAAGAGAATGTCCGAGGCCAAAGAGAAGGTATCGAGCGGGCCCTTCACATTCCGCAAATTCCGTTCCTCCGCTACCAAAAAGAGGAAGGTGTCATCAGCGAACTGGTTGATGATCTGCTGGCTTCCATCCTGCATCCTGAGCCCGTCTACAACGCCATCCTCCACAGCAGCCAGGAGCATCTGAGACAAGGCCTCGGCCACAATCGTGAACAGGAATGGTGCTAGAGGACACCCCTGACGCACCCCTCTGCCCAAAGAAAAGAAGGCCGAGGGCTCCCCCTGGCAGACCACGGTAGCACGAGCCGACTTGTGCAATTTCATAACCAGCTCTGTGAACTGAGGGCCACAGCCCAATGCCAACATCATGATAGACAAAAACTCCCAACGAACACTGTCATACGCCTTGGCAAAGTCCAGCTTTAGGTAAGCAATAGGCTGCCCTGTCCTCCTAGCCTAATACAGGCCTTCATAGGCCGCCGCTACATTGGTCAAGATGTTCCTCCCAGGAATAAACCCAGACTGAACCCTACTAATGGCAGAAGACAATATCGGCTTCAGCTTCTCTGCTAGTGCCTTCGCAATAATCTTGTACATAGAAGACAACATGGAGATAGGTCGCCAATCGCCGATCGTGGAGGGCTGCTTCACCTTAGGGATGAGAGAATTACATGCAGTATTCAAGATCCGGTCAAGCTGCGAGGACTGCAGCAGCTCGAGATAGACCTGGTATATCGACTCACCAGCCCACTCCCAATAACTCTGAAAAACTCCACAGGAATGCCATCCAACCCCGGGCACTTATCCTTAGCCATACACATACAAGCTTCAGCAAGGTCCTCCCGCGAGAGCTGCCGCTCCAAGCTCTCCCTCTGATGAGGTAAGATGGTAGGCTTGACAGCTGCCAGAACAAGCTCCTGCATCTCCTGCTCATAAGGGAGAGGGCGCTGCGTAAAAAACCCCGAGAAGTGAGCATGCACATACTGCCTCAACTCACCAGGATCCTCCAAAACTCGGCCATCCGACAAGGCAAGAGATGCCATAGAGGCCGTATAGCGCCTCTGCCTCGCTGCACGAAAGAACACAGACGAGCTCGTATCACCTTCCCTCAACCAGGTAAGGCCTACTTTTACACGCGCCTCCCGGACCTTAACCTGCTCCAGAGCACTGATACGCTGCAGAACAGCATTCTCCCGAGCACCATCTGAGGGCTGGACCCGAATCCTAGCCAACTCCTGATAAAGGGAATGCAATTCCTGCCTTTCCATCTGCACTCGCCGTCTCCCGAACTCCTTGGCAAAACGCTTCACCCTGGCAAGAGCTGCCACCATGCCTGCCATACCGCCCTGAGAAGCAAAGGCATCCAACCACATCTCTTGGCACTGGGCAGAGAACTCCGCATCCTTCAAAAGCCGAGTGTTTAGGCGAAACAACGTCCTAGTAGGCCGAGAAATACCACTACCCCGCCTGGAAACCACCTGGGGATAGTGATCCGAGACTGAAGAGGCCAAGACATTCTTCCTGTGCAAAGAGGGAGCACCATCCAAGGCAAGAGGAGAAGCGTAACAACGATCATGCCTGGCATATGCCCGTCCAGCACCAACCTGCCGATTATAGAAGGTGAAAGTCAAATCACCAGGCACCTCCTCCATAGCGACACCTTGCAACAGCTGCGACCACTGGTCCCTCTCAAACCCCTGCACCACCTGCATGCCAGGGCCAGTGCAATCTGTCACCCGCTCTACCATATTGAAATCCCCTAGGAGCAGCCATGCAACTTGCAAACCCCCAAGACTCCGCAACTTATGCCTAATAGTGGCCCATAATGCACCCCGCCAGGACGGTTGATTCGGGGCATAGACATTCACAATGCCCTCCAGCCACTTGACAATAGTCCACCGGCCAAACCTGCCAGCTGCTGAGTACGTAACCTGTACATCCATCCGCCAAGCAATCAGCGTACCGCCACTAGACCGACCAGAAGAAGAGACAACTGCAGCGAAATGGCGGCCAACCATATCCAACAAACGGGACATATCCCCCCGGTGACACATGCTCTTGCAGACAAACAAGGTCAGGGTGCATCTGACGCAATGCCAGGGAGACACGAGCCCGCTTGCCGCTCGAAGACCGTACTCCCCCGACATTCCAGCTCAAGACTGTCTTATTCATCGAGAGGAAGGAGGAGGTGTCCCCGCACGCCGGCCCCCCAAGCCATCCAGCTCCTCCAACTCATCACCAAAAGCCAAAGGATTGTCCACCTCCATGGCCCATGACATACGGCGAGGCCCCCCACCTCCCTTCTGCCTACCCTGCTGCCTGGCCACCCCATCCAAAGGAGGTCCACCACCAACACTCCTGACTACACGCTTAGAATGGACCGGCCTGCCTCCACTGCCCCAGCCCGTACCATAACCACCTCGGCCACGGCCCCTAGTGAAGCTACCACGGCCTACAACCGAGCCACCGCGCCCCCTGGAGGGAACACCACGGTCCCGACCCGGACCACTGCGCTCCACAGCCCCAATAGGAGGGGAAGACCCCAGATCCTGATCCTGTTCCTCACATCCAACCATCCCATCCCCCAGCACCTCCTCACCCTGTTCTGCATGCATCTCTCTGGCCCCCGAGAAGTCCTGAACACACCCAACCGCCCCGGGTGCTTCCTCAGACTCGTCAGGCAACTCTATAGAGGGGAACATCCGCTGGATCTCTGCACCGTTCAAAAGCTTCAGCCGAAACAAGAAATGCCACGGGCCACTCCGCACAGGAAGAGAGGTGGGCATCGGCTGCAAAGCAGGCAAAGCCACGCAGATCTTGGGAACCTGCACAATAGAGTGCGCTAGATGGACCCCCAAACCATTAGCCATCGAAACCAAAAACTCAGGCACCATCATGTCCGGAGGTAAGTCCTCAATCTGAAACCAGCATGGGATCTTGACCGCGGTCAAAGAACTTGTGGACATCCCTGGAGTGTAATACTGATAGAGCACATAAGCACCACCCAATGCATCCACCCCACGATTCACTAACTGACGGACCGAGGATTCCGCTTCAAACATAATAATGAAGAAGTTATTGGGCAAAAATTTCAACGACTGAAACCT
>JAANSK020292090.1:0-10428 GCA_011763485.2 Isoetes engelmannii
AAATTCACGTGTTGTAGTTCATAAGTAGTTTTGTGTTCGAGCACAAAAGGATGTCATGGAATTTGGTCAAGTTTAGGATCTTTGCGCAACTAAAATGGGATATTGCAATGTTGTTTAACGTATCTCATTAATAATAATGCTGATAGCAATTTGTTTAAAGCAGGGAAACATTTATAAAATTCAATAAACATGTACTACTCATGTTTATTGAATTTTATGACCTTCGGGACATCGTCTAGTGGCAGGACCTTAAACTGCCACACTCGAGGTCATGGGTTCAAACTTTGCCAATATCGGTTTAGTAATGGAACCTTAAAATTCCATTGCCCCGAGGTCACGGGTTCAAGTATGATCAATTGGTCATGTGGTAGAGACCTTAAATCTACCATATGTAATGGATAATCACATGCAATGCAGTTCCTAGCATAGAATCGAAATGATCGCGCCTAGGAGTGCATTAAGTTCCATGTGATATGTAGAATAAAGTGAAGGAGAATGTAATCGTGATGTGATGATTAATAGACTGACGTTCTTCAATATAAAAAAAAACTCATTATGAACAAAATAATCAAGCAAGAAGTTTTGTCCAAAGTTTTCGTTTTATTTGATGTGCATGATGCTCCATCTGGCTTTTTTCGATTTAGGGCAAGAAGCCAGATGAAATTCAAACAATAGCAAGTAAAACCCCGCAATAATGGAAGTCGGAGGAGAATCGACATCATCAGAGCGAGCGATGGCAGCCGTTTCATGGAGGAGAGAATGGCTGAAGGGAAAATGCAAAAACTTTCCCGGAAAGAAAAAAAAGGTCCCAAATGTTACGCTGCTCACGCCGAAAAAATGCGCACACCGGCGTGAGCGGAAAACCCCAAAATTTTTTTAAATAAGTAGATAAGGGTCCCTTTCTGTTGATTCTTAAGATAAGATAAGGTGAAGGTATTGGAATCCCCTTTAGTTTTTCTTACATTTTCTTCTTTAAGGAAAAGAACCATGGACACCTTTTCTGCATTTTGTGATACATACACAATGAAAGAAGACATTTTCAAGGATCCAGGCTCTGCCAATTCTGTGATACATACACAAGGGAAATACCATGCACATCTTTTTTGCCATATGATACATGCACAATGAAAGAAGGCATCATTAAGGACCCGGGCCCATGCTCCAAGATCCTGTTAGCTTAATTAAAGTTTTTTAAACAGGCTTAGATCTAGGAATTGTTCCGTTGTTAGCTTAGTTAAAGTTTCGTAAATAGGCTTAAATCTAGGAATTGGACGGAACAGTGTGGCTTCACCCTAATCTGAAATTATGTCTTTGTCAATAAAGAAATAAGAATCACAAAATCTCAAATTTTTTGCTTTTGATATACCTCCTCCACTCCTGAATTCATCGTCGTGCCTAAAGTAAATCCATTTATGCACGCCACATGCCATTCTGAACCTGCCAAGTCTCGCATAGATGTCTCCATGTGTGGAAACCACCATGGCTATGTCGGCGAACAGAAAATTGTGTCGAGTTGTGTCTCGCACTACCATGTCGGTGGAGGGGAAAAAAAAGGATATCTGCGTATTGGATTTTCACGTTATCTAACCTAGTCCTTTGCCTTTGCAGGACGAACCCATAATAATCATATATGTAGTGCCTCTTAATATTATGACACGTAGTTTTTGCTCTTTTTTTGTACAACTTTTCAACAAAGTTTTTGGAATTGTCTCTTATTGGAACATCTTCTTTTCCGGCAAGCTCTGCTCTCATAGTCATGCCGATCACCTGGCGCTCCTTTCTCAACGACACACTTATTAAGAGGAATCAACATTTAACATCCAATACATCAAATAATAATGCCCAAAGATAATGTGTGTACATCCATAACTACAAAATAAGTTTGATGTCTTAACATGTACAATCCTAAGTTGGTCATTTGTCTATCTCTATAATTGTAACATCACAATTATTTCATAGATAGATAGGTGCACACATGTACTCTTGTATTGGGATTTCAAGATTTCAAATCCATCAAAACTAATCATGGGTAATGAACTACTTTGAATTTTCAAGGTTCTTCATAATCTAAATATCACAATCATGTGAACTTATAAGACCCGACACCACAAATTTGAGATTACTTCCACCTTAGAAATTGGGTTTCAGAGAGCTGGGATCACACTGACTACAAACTTTTTGTGATCCTGGGAATAAATTTTTTCTCCTCGAAATATAGATGTTCTAAGGTAAAATAAATCAGCCCAACACCACATTAAACAAGAAAATAGATGAATGTCTGAGACAAGTGTACTCAACGGTCAATCCTCCACATCAGTTTCTATGAAGTTCTTGTCTGCACGCAAAGTGTGCCCATTTTGACTGCGCGTCAATGGTCCAAATTGTGTGAGAGGGAAAACGCTTCTCATTATGCCTAAACCTGAGGGCCTTAAATGTGTAATGGGATAATGAAGCGGATCACTCACTGAAGTACAATTATTTTGTAATTACTTCAAAATGATGGGCTTGTTTGATAAAGGTCTTGTTTGACTATCATATCAGTACTAAGTTTGCAATTGCTAGGGAATCAATAATTTAATGAATATCTCAAAATTATGCTAGTTAAGTTTAGATAAAACCACTATAATGTACCTGCAACAAGAAATAAGAAACCATGAAAAAATTGACTGTAGACTATGTTAGCTTCAACAATACAAAATCGACTAACAAAAACATATTAAAAAGCACTAACAATTTAAAGTCATATTATCTTAAAAAAAAAGTAGATGTAAAACCACGCACTAACCATGCGTTGTTTAGCAGAAACCAATAGCATTCTTTCTCATTAAGAACTTGCAGAAGTTAATCCAAAAAAACTTTATTAAAAACCAGTAACAATTCGAAAAGTCATGTTAGCTTAAGAAATTACGATTGAAAACCTCAAATGAAAAGACTTTGTTAAACTATGTCTAGAAACATTATAGTATTTCCAATCAAGAACCACTAACATTTTGGCAAGTCATATTTACTTAAAGATTTAGGGTGAAAACCGCAAATGAAAAGATCTAATTAAACTATATATAGAAACCTTGAAGATTTTCCACTTAAAACCGCTTTAATTAAACTTCATATAGAAACCTTGAAGATTTACCACTCAAAACCGCTCTCAAAACCATCTGCATATAGAAAAAAACCACTAAACATGTCTTTAGTACTCTCAATGTTGCAAAATACATAATTAACCACCATGACATATCAAACTAGTACCCAAAACCTTGATAAAAACCTTCATCACTTTCAATTAACCATATTAGAGTATAAACTAGTATACAAAACCACATTTTTATTACAAAAACCACTGTAGTGGGTGGTTTTTATTGAGGAAAACTATTTTTGCATAAAAACCCATTGTCATAGTGGTTTTGTAGTGGTTATTTATGAGAGTTAAAGTTTTGGGTGCCTTATTGTATGCTCAGATGGCCACAATAAGGGAGTAATAGATTGGATGGTGGAGCTAGCTTGGTAGACTATCTCCTTACTCCGTTGGCAGAAATTGATATAATTAAAGACTTCACGATCGGCACACACACAGGAGATGAGGAGGCTTTGCAAGATCACTATCCGCTTTATGTGACTTTGGTTTGAGAGCATTCAGTGGTACAGCCACAAGATAGGAGCCCTTGGGGGCCGACATACGCTCTGGACTATCACAAGAAAGCAGAACATGCATAGTTTCGTTCAACAACAAAGGCTGCCCATGGCTGCACTTACTCCTGCATAAAATGTAAACTGAGCAGGGGATGGATGCCCTTTACACATCGCATAAGTGTGAGTGGTTGGTAAATGCTTTACTTGCAGTAGCCAATGCATGCTTTGCAGTGAGGGATCTCCCGTGAAGGGATGCAATGCAATTCCCAACAATTCATGGTTTGACACTGATTGCAAGGCTCTAAAGAGCCAGCTGCGCCTCGTCTCAAAACCATAGTTGTGGCAGTGGCCATTCAGGATTATAGAGCATTCTTGAAATCCAAAAAGTGTAGGTTCATCGCAAAAAATCAGCAGCGCATGTTTGATTTGTTTTTAACCGTGCCCGAAGCCTTCTGGTGTAAGGTGTTGTATAGGAGGCACCAGCTACCAGGCAATATCACCAAAGACCAATGGAGACACAGTCTGGAGGAGCTGTATGACCCCCCAGGACTGGCTGCTAGGGGCCCACAACAAATAGAAGGAATGCGACACATCACAGAGCAGGATATCCAGCAGGGTCTTAGGCATCTGGCTGATTGCAAAGCGAAGAACTTGGGTGGACCAACTATGCTAGGGTCTTTGACAGAGATAAATAACCAGGCCATTAGATAAGATAAGATAAGATAAGATAAGATAAAATAAGACATAAGATAAGATAAGATAAGATAAGATAAGATAAGATAAGATAAGATAAGATAAGATAAGATAAGATAAGATAAGATTTTTAACGTCTACAAAAACCCAATCGGGTTATGGGACCAATACATGTGGGGGGGGGGGGGCAAAAGCCCAACTGCAGCTCAGGCCTAGGCCCCATCATGAAACAAAGTAACAAAAGAAATAAAACAGTAATGAAATAAGGCTAATAATGTTGAAGGCGCTAAACATAACCCATCCAGGGGTTGTGGGGCCACTGGTCGCAAAAACCTCCCCTATACACTGCTCATTTTTTGTGCAGTCTTGCCTCACGCACCTTGCAGAGCTCCTCTTGATGCCTAGTTAGTTGCACTGGAGATAGATCTTCCTGTACAAAAAAGTTTGTACCCTTGAGATGGCTGGCATACTTCGGGTCGTATAACCTATCTTGTGTCGTAGAGAGATGGCGTGGCCGATCCGGTCTGTGAGCCCCAACTCTCCTCGCTACCAAAGCACTTGGACTCCGTATGTGCATGATGTCTGTGAAGAAATGTGATGCTGCCTCTGTGTCTGTATGTAAATATGTCTCCTGCAACCCTATTATTCAAAGTCGGATCTTGTTCCTCTGGGGAAGGCTGTTCAACGAAAGGGCGTGGCCCCTCCTCCTGTTGTGCATCCATATCCTATGTTTGTACAACTATCTCGACTGGCTGGACGTGATCGTCAGTCTGCATCACAGTGTGAACATGAAGGGGCTCTTTAGTCTGCACACTAACATCAGTGTGTGATGGCACACTGATAACTGGAGGTGTCTGCGAGCCTGCCTGCTTCCAAAATAGTGGCATAAAGCAAATAGAGGAAGTCATACAAGAATGTCCGCTCTATACAGAAATCCTCATCATTAAGGTATCTTTTAGTCCAGAATCGTGTGATCACGTCTCGATCTGACACCCACGCGAAGCAAGAAGCGATACGGGGTTCGATGCTAAGTAACTCGTCCAACATCGTCTGAGGCTTCGCCTGTTTTCTTGCCATCTCTCTAGCCATACGGGTCATGGTGTGAGACATAAGGGCTGACTTGGGGGGATTAAGGGGAAACCAGACCTGACGGAGGATTGAAGTGGCAGGAAGGTTTAGGAGAAGAAGCTGGACCTGGGGAAACCAAGGCAGCTTTACAAGAGCGGATGCCCTTGGCCAATCCTAGAGCAGCTGGTTGGGGTTTGGATAGCCCTGGTGAATCTCTATTTAGCCGAAGATTACTGTAACTGCAAAACCGGGTAAGAGCTGGCAAGTTCAGGGCCAGTATAGATATGTAACAAAATCTGTCGAATATACTGATTTGAGGCCAAGTATGCATGCAACCGTGAGAGAAGACGTGGCTGATAGGGGCGGAGATGGAAAACCCAGCTTGCAGAATCGTGCTTGGCAGATATAGATTCGAGGTGGCAGAAGTGGAAATCTGTGAGAGACAACTCCGGGGCCAGGAAGATGTCAATGCAGGCAGTGGGCAAGGTGCTTTGATCTATTCTAATCCTTCCGATCGATTCCGGAAGGGCATCAGAGAAGTCGGCCTGGTCAGGGAAGCTGAAAGCCCACAAGACAACCATCGAGGAGGTGAATAGGGAAGATCCGCCTCCTAAACCCTTAGCTACTTGGCTGCTTGATTCTCGTTGCTAACTCCTGAGCGGGATCACATGGGCAGGCCGATGGTGCTAGGGCAGGCTGATGGCGCTAGGTGGTGGTTGATGGCCTCCCACAGGAGATTAGAGAGGGCCTTCCACAGGAGTGGATGGTTAGCAAGGTCACTCCCAGTCATAAAAAAGGTAGTAGGGATGACCAGTCAAACTACCGCATGATCATGGAGAGTCCATTATTCGCAAAACTTTTAGCAAGAATAGTTGAGAAGAAGCTAACGCAGTGGGCTGAGGAAGCTGGAGTACGTGTAGTTGGCCAGGCGGGTTTTCGCTCTGCCGACTCCACAATAGACCATTTTCACTCTCAAATCCTTATGGAAGCCAGCTGCAATGCGCGACGGGATATGCATTGTTGTTTTGTAGATTTTAAGACTGCGTATGATACATCCCCTAAGACCTGTTGTGGCAGTGTTTGCAGGAGGCACATGTCCCACAAGACTTGCAAAATGTCACCTACAAACTCTATGATGGGATCTATAGTGATTTACCTGCATCAGATCAACGGGTTGCTAGTACCATAGGGGTTAAACAGGGATGTCCGTTATCCCCAACACTCTTTGGACTCTACCTTGACAAATTGGAGATATGGATGCACATGGGGGAGGTGGTCCGCCCGCAGCTACCAGAGGCATGCATTATAAGGCAATTGCTCTATGCAGACAATGTGGACTTGCTGTCCCATAAGGCTAGGAGTATGCAACAACATTTCAATGCCCTAAGTGGGTTCTGTGACATGACAGGAATGACGGTGAACCTGCAGAAAACTAAGATACTGGTAATCTTATCCTCGCAGCATGATATCCCAGATCTCTATTACATAGGAGAGAAGGTAGATGTCCAAAGGACCCTCAAGTATCTGGGAATCGACTTTTCTGCGAACATGATATGGGATGACTGCGTGGAAAGAAGGTTTGGCGCGGGATGGAAAGCCCTCTATGTTATACAGAATAGCTGATGTAGAATAGATTTTTGTGACTACACACATAGAGCGCACTTGTTTAGGGCAATTATGGAACCAGTACTGATGTATGGGTAGAGTTCTGGGGTCCAGCAATTAGCAAGAACGCATGGGTTAAGTTAAGAGAGGGTGAAAAAGGCCTTCTTAACATATAGCCTAGGGGTCAAGGACACGGTTCCTTATCCAATCTTGTTATATGGGACTGGCTTCTAGCCCCTGCAACATTCCGCTATGCACAAGCATCTTGCGTATTTCCACAAGGTCGGCAACATGGATGCACAAAGTCTCCCTCCTAGGGCTTTGTTATTGGCACGACTGAAGAATGTATGGCAGGAGCATTGTCAGGGGTGGTACACATCATGGTCTATAGACTACTACAGATTGCCGCTATACCGGATACCAATGCAAAGCTTTACACTTGAATGAGCACTTTGTTACCACTCTGTAGGATGCAGCCACTCTTGCCAAACCCAAAATAGAGCACTACCGCATGCGAGTTAATCTAGCACTGGAACATGGCCCACATCAGTACTAGAAATCACACATATCTATGAAGAAACGGAGAGTTATTGCCTCCATGAGGACGGGCTCCCATCATCTCAAAATTGAGACAAGACGTTGGAGTGCGCATGGAGAGAGAGAATCCCTCGGCATGAGAGATTATGCCAGTGTTGCCACATACCAGTAGTAGAGGATGAACATCATGCTCTGCAGGAGTGTTTAGCGTACACGCACATCCGCGCAGTTCATGGTGTCTTAGATGCTTTGAGACACCACTGCATCAATTTCTGGCATCGCCAATGGTTGCAAATATAGCAACTTACATTCTGTGAATCTCCGCCGTCAGAGTATATCCCTTCCAAGACAGGGGATCTGAGAGCCTATTACCAGGGTTTTTCCTCCCATGTGGGGTTTTTTTCATCCCAGTAGTAGGGACACATTGTATAGTAGTTTCTGTATCTTTTGTTTGGCTTTCATCTGTTGTGTGTATTATTTGTACCGTCTCATAGGTCGGCTTGGCCTTCGTGGACGTTAAAATGTACTTCCTTTTTTCTTGTTTCTCACATTCCATCATTCGTTGCACCATATTTTAATAAAAGAACTTTATTTTGAACCTAGTTTCTTAGAAAGAAAAGAATCCCTACTATGCAACACAACCAAAAGTGCTTTCAGCTCCTGCAATTCCAGTTCTTTGCTTTCCCTATCCTACCCTTTCCCCAAGCCTGCCTTACTTAGGAAGACTAATTATAGAATCTTTATATGGTAATTAAGTTCTAAGGAGAATTAATCATAAGATGTTTATGATGATAAGTCTTGACTTTATTATGCTACTATTTTTAGTCAAAATCACTTGAGCATGATCGTAAAATAAAGGTCAAATGCAAAAAAACACTTGAGCTCATCAAATACAAAGACAATAACCACTTGGACTACACTAGCCAATACTGTAACCTCATGTCCTCAACATTTTTGCTTCCTCTTTCCAAAAGCTTGCTAAAAACACATCATTGCCCATGGACTGGGGCACTCCGTAGTGCTTTGGCACCTTATTTACCCACTTTATTCTATGGTTGAGATTGAGACAAATAACAATGTGTTGGACCACTTTTGGCAAAATTGATCCATTTTACTATGATGCACTATTAGACCCTGGGTCTACTATTGGGTGGCCCTCCCCTAGTATTTTTTGTTGAGGACAAGCTTCAAAGGTTCCCTTGATATGTTTGTTTAATTAAGATTCTCTCAACATGTTCCATTAGTTGTGTGTGGATGTTGACATCCTTCGAGTATGACACTAAGATGCACATATTGTTTTAAAGCATACAAGACATAAAAAAGCAGCAAATCATAATGATAAGGGTGTTAATGCTCCCCTCAAGCAGATTATGCGCATTAGTGATTATCTCGAGGCGAGCGTAAATCATGGTTGGAGCAAATTAACTTGCGGTGGATGCAAATCTCAATGCCTAATTTGGTGCATGAGATTATAAAGATACTCGTCTCTTGATAGGTTTTTTTTTATTGAAGAACTGAGTCACAAATGTATTAAAAGAATGATAATGTTACAAAATAATTGACGAGGAAAGAAGAGCTGCCCCAACGGGATAGAGAGACCTCAACACCTGATAACAAGCTCACTCCATCAAAGAACCGCATCACTAAATATGTACAAACCCACCATTCCCATCCACAATACCCAAAATATCTCGCCAAATAAAGAACTGTCGCTCTGCTGATTCAGAAAACACTAGAAAACTCTGGAATAACTTATACCTGAGTCGGGGAACAAGGGAGGCCAAAGGCTGCTGGACTCATCTCTTGATAGTTGATCTCTTGAGTATAACAAGTTTGAATCATATGGTTGCGAATAGTTGGATCTTGATCATTTCTGACAACCATGATTTAAGAGACAAGGAAGTTTAGTTCACAAACAAATAGTTCAGATGATAACTTGATTTAGGCACCCGGCAGGCTTTGGGATCAAGCCATTCCTGGCCATTGATCCATGCCTGTGATAGGGTATAATAGGCAAGCAAACTCTAGGAAGGAGCAGCGGCGTGCATGATCTAGCCTCGGATGGACTTCTGTGCACTGGATTCAGCTTCGGAGGCTGGATGTCAAACCTCTGATAACCCGACTATGAATGAGGAACCTCACCTGCCTGATTAAATAAAGGGGATAAACACCCCCGCTCGCCCATTACCTCAGTTAAATGGGCTCGCCCGAGCAAATAGGCGCTCGTTTCTCGTTTACCTGAGCTAATGGGCGCTCTTATGGGTGTTTATTCTCCGCTTCATACACACACAAACATTGAGGCCGAGCATGAGTAGCATGGGCACACATCGATCAATAAAGACAAGTGGTACAACGACATTGGAAATATCAACCACGGGATTGCCACGTTAGCATCACCAATTGCCAGCCGCAACTTTGAGACGCCGGCCGCCAACCGCCTCCTTACAAGCTCGGTTGGCGACTAGAGCAAGTGTTTTCCATTCTTCTTCATGCAGGTAAGATTTACTTCCATGCACGCTACTTAATACCCAATGAAAATGAATAAAGGAAGATCGCATTTCTGAAATACGGAGTGCAGATGCTCTAAGAGTAATGGCCTGCAAGCATCGATCTTGTAAAGATTAGGTTAATGGTTTCTATTTCATTATGATCAAGCTTATAGCGTAAGGATTTCCAACATCTTACAATCTCACTTTTAAATTCGTTAGGTACCGTAGGATTACACTGGACTCTGTGTGGCCTTTTCGTTCCAGCAAGTGACGTTGAATATCGAAGTCGAGAGGCTGCAGCAATTTTGCTTACCACAAATATATCAGGCTATTTTTTCTTCTCTCTTTTTTAAATTCTACTCTCTCTCTCTCTCTCTCTCTCTCTCTCTCTCTCTCTCTCTCTCTCTCT
>JAANSK020292101.1:0-10427 GCA_011763485.2 Isoetes engelmannii
ATAAACTCAGTATGTTTGTCCCATAGCCTGCGGGCTTCCGTGGACGTTAATAAAATTTCTATTCTATTCTATTCTATAATTGTGACAGCTAGGGTCATTTGAAAAATGATTGCCCTAAACAGAGTAAAGAGATCATATGTTACAACTGTGAAGGGAAAGGGCAGGTGGCTACCAAATGTCCAAGTCCAAAAGGGACTACTGGTAGGGGCAGAGGGGCTGCCAAGGGAAATCTGACCATCAATATTGCCCAAGATGCTCGGAAAAATGAAGATGAGTTGAATAAAGATGAAGAGGTACGTAAATTTTGTGTGTGCTCGATGACTCAAACGAATGATAAGCATAAGCTCATAATTTTAGATTCAAGAGCTAAAAGGACAGTGACATGCTCTAAAGAAACTCTTAAGGAGTGCAAAGGAAGTGGGGGAGGCTATGTACAGCTTGGAAATGGTGATCTCCAGGAAATTCAAGACTCTGGAATGCTCGAGTTGTATGATCTGCAAGGAAAAGTGGTGAATTTAAAGGATGTGTTGTGTGTACCTGGCTTGGTCAGAAACTTAATATTCGTACGTCAGCTTGTTGATGTCCTTCCTTCCTTCCTTCCTTCCTATTTGATAGACTTCAATGTAATGTGCTTTTGAATAATAAGATAGTCTTTATTGGCAAAAGAGTTGGCAATCTATTTGGTCTGGATACATATTCTAACATGTCCTTCAATTAAAACTTGGCATGAGAGGTTATACCATGTAAATGCCTAAGCTGTTGGGCTGCTAATAAAGAAAGGACTGATAAGGTGCTCGAAAGGAGGAAGATGTTAATTTTAAGTGTGCAGGACTTGGAAAGCACAATAGGCTTCCATCCAGAAAAACTCAAACAAGAGAAAAGGGAGTATTGGACTTAGTGCACACAGACTTGTGTGGACCACTAAACATCACAAGCCTATCAGGTAAGAGGTACTTTATGACTTTCATTGATGGCTTTAGCAGGAAAAATAAAGTATACTGCCTAAGATCAAAGGATTTGGCTTTTGAAGCTTTCAAAGCATTTGTGAATGAGGTTGAAGTTGAAACAGGAAGGAAGATTAAGTGTCTACGGTCAGACAGAAGAGGGGAATATATATCAGGTGAGTTTAAAGAGTACTGCAAGAAAAAAGAGATCCAAAGTCAATTGACTTGCAGATTATCTCCTCAGCAAAATGGAGTTGCTGAAAGGAAGAATCGAACGATTCTTAATGTTGTAAGAAGCATGCTTAAATATTTTGGTTTGCCAAATTTTTTGTGGGAAGAAGCAGTCCATGCAGCAGTATATGTACATAACCTATTGCCTTCCTTAAGCACAAGAGGTGCTATTCCAAAAATGCTACGATCTGGTAAAACACACAATTATGACAGACTGAAGGCATATGACTGCCTTGCATTTGTACATGTCCCAGAGGAATAGAAGAAATTGGATGATCGGGCTTATATTGCTTACATGGTGGGATATGACCGTGAATCCAAAGCATATAGACGTTATGACCCAACAAACAGGAAGGTTTTAGATGTAATATTTGATGAAGATCAATATTACAAACAAATTCTAAAGTTGAACCTGGTCGGTGGGGAAATACACAGAGGAGTTCTTGAGGCTCGGCTTAATGTGTCTAGGATCACGGAAAGGAAAGCAGTGGATGGCTACATTGAAGGGCTTAACAGCAATATCAAGAGGCTAGTCCATGCCATAAATCTGAGAACTGTGGGGGAAGAAGTACCACCACAGCTTAGAAGCAAACCTATTTCAAGAAAGTGGAAGCAGTAGCTCAATAAACTCCGGGAACATCGAAAAGTGCCATGCTAGTAGCCACCCAGAACTTTTAGAGCAAATCAGACAAGATCACCTTTAGGCAGCCATATTCATGAGGATTTGGAATGGGTGGAACAGTCAAGAAGTTCCTCGACAACATCCCAAAGGAAGAAGGGAGGAATGTAAGGCAGCTTTGTTTCTGTTGTTTCCAGTTGGGCTACCGACGCACACATGCCCTTTTGTAATGCAAGCAGCTTTGGCAGAGCTAGAGGGACGGGAGTCTCCAACTGAGATCGTGGAGAATCTTCTCTAAGATCATAGCTTAAATTGGAGGTTAATAGACTAGTAGTTGTTCAACTCCTTGTCAACTCCTACAAGTCTATCTGTTCATGAAGAATCAATTTTTGTGGTGGGCATCCCTTCAAGGAGGCCCCTCCTCTAATGATAAGCGCTTCCAAAAGAGTATATCAGCAGATGGCCTATGCCCTCTAGGTTGTCAAGTTAGTGAGTCTACACATGTCTTTTTCTATCTTAGGATCTTTGAATTTTGGTGTTGGGCTACTCCTATCCTAGGACTTGACATTTACCAACGTAATTGGCCTGATATAATTATTTCATTCGAGAATTACCAGATTACAACCTCATTGGTGTCCATTGCCCTCTGGGTGAAGCACCAATGTGAGGTTACTTATGGGGGCAAAGTATCTGGATTGATAAAAAGAAGAGTTTCTTCAACATGGAAGTGGCCTTAATGGCCCTAGCCCAGCATAGGAAGATGGGTAGGAATAAATATAATAAAAGACTTGACAGAATTGATAGACTTGATGGGTTTCACACATATTTCAGGTGCAACTGGGTTACAAGGAAGAAGACAACTTTCAGCAAGTAAGGTAAACTCTCATCTTATCTAGGATCCCAAGCTGCAAATGTTGCGTGGAATTAAACGACCCTAATCTATAATATTCACTTATGTGGTTAAGAAGATGTCTCTCCCTTATAGTATTTACATCAATGAAGAAGAAGAGCAGGGCGACTAGTACATCTTCGTATGTTTAACTTGAGTTTCTTTACATCTTGATCTCATCTTTCTATCTATCCCCGTGAGGGGACTTTCTATATACTCATTGATATTAGTAAATTACAAGAACGAGAACGAGAACTGGGTAAGGGGATTCCAAATTCAAACTGTCATGGTCTTATTTATCTCTGGTGTAAAAAGAGGAGTGTCTCAATAAGTGTGAAAAGTCAAATAATGTATGGGTTTTCTATTGACACCCTTTCTAGAACTGGGTGTGTCAATTGACACATTTCCATGAACTTTTCATCCAAGTTGACGCGTTTTGAACATCGTTCTCACCTTTTTTAAGTTAAACCAAAATATTACAAATGAAATTTAAATTTCAAAAATCAGATCTTTGTTCCTGGAACTTTGTAGAACACTGGAGAATATTTTGGAAGATTGCAAGGACGCAAGAGAATAAGAGAACCTCAAACAAGAATGGTTCACAACTGGCATTGAACTGGAATGTCGAACCTCATGCTGAAAGCCCCTGTATATACTAGCAAGGGGTCGGTTCCAAATGTTTCTAGAAGAATATTTCTGGTACTTTTTTATTCTCCGGAGAATATTCTTATTCCATAAGAATATTTTCGTACAAATATGGATGATGACCGTATATGTATAATATTTGTATGGTCGTCACACCACTGGCATTGAATTGGAATGTTGAACCTCATGCTGAAGGCACTTTTATATACTAGCGAGGGGCCTAATTCTGAAAGTTTCTGGAAGAATGTTCTTTGAACTTTTTGAAACTCTAGAGAATAGTTTGAAAGGTTCTTGAAGTATTCCTTAAACATTATGGAGGTGCCTGGTATGTTCCAAGAGAAATATTCTTGGATCTTTTGCAAGGCTCTTGGAATATTCCCATATAAATAAGGGTGACGACCTTATATGTATATTGTCTGTATGGTCCTCACAACATCCAACTTGTTCTCTCTTGTTTCCAACTTTGGATATGTTACCAGATCCCGGTTCAAGAAAGGAGAGTGAGACTTTTGCTTGATCAAATTTTGTTTCCCTCTTGCATATCAACGAGATTTTAAGAGCAAGGACGAATTCTCTTAGCTATTTGGAGAACCAAGTTTTTGGGAGATTTGGATGAGTTTGGAGCTATATTTATGAGGAATCCGTGAGAGAAGATCAGCAAGTACTTCTAATGTCTTATTCACATTATCAAGATTCAGTAGATATAGTCCAGGTTCTTCGACAGGGTCAGTTTTGAACTAGGTAAGCAAATTTCATGCTTGGATTTGGGTCTTAAATAATTTTCAAAATTGTGTATAGTTAAAGCAACACTGTCGTCTAATATGAACTCCACATCAACATTATCATCTAATATAAACTCCCACTACCACCTCAACCAACAAAACGGAAAAGCCATCAACAAAGCCGTGCATAGAAGAAAGTTGTTGCTGATATAAACAAACGCTTGAGATTAATCAATATCAAAACACAGCTTTGCTTCGTCCCATGGTCCATTTATCTCAAATTTGTACCCTTGGATGTGTATTAACCATGCGGGACAAAGGATAGTTATAAAACTTATGATTCCAAGAAGGAAATATGATAGAAGTCTGCTTAAACTGAAAACCAAAGCTACTGTCATTGTCATCAGCAAGCAGGAAACTAGCAAGTCCATCTTTCTTGAACGGCGCCTAATGCAGTGTGAAACCAGAGGGAAGAGAAGGAAGAATTCCAATGAAAATAACATAAGCGCAAAAACTAGGAGTCGAGATGGCAGTCTAGAAGCAACCAAAACAGATGCTACAATAGATGAATGCAATGAGATATTTGCCAGAACTAATGGTGGTGAATTTTGAAGATGCTTGACTGGTTGTTTATTGCCCACAATTAAGTTAGAGCAGCTATAGTCATGAAAAAATAGATGAAGAATCAGAAGACATATGATTGAGGCCAAAATAGAATCAGAACTAATGGATCTTGTCAAAGTTTCAAGGATGGGTGTCATGACATAAAGCCCGCTGACAAAACATGTCAGGTTAAAAACAGATTTGTATATGAATTTCAAGGAAACATCCTCTACAGTAAATAAGAGTGCACTACCCAGACTGGCAACAAGAGCATCAATCAGCAGGAGAACATAACTTTCTAGCGTGGAATTGAGAGCAAGTATCCATACACTTGCCACTGTGGAAATAACACACACATATTGTGATATTGCAACCGAGTCTTGCATCACTGTCCACAAATCTCGCTTCACGACATCGACATTCATTACCATTGCTTCCAAAAATGATGGGTCTGTGTAATTATCTGGGAAACCAGACTGCATCCCACCATAAAGTACTTTTTTCCACGTCTTCTTGCTATTTGGATCCAAGGTAGCTACTTAGTCCCAGAATAACTTGCAGAAAAGGAAAATTCTAAACTATGCATGGATAGTTATCAAGATTGACAGAGAAAAATGGAAGGGATATGTACTTGTATTATTTATTCTATGAAATTGTATTTTTCAGAAGTAGATCTTTTCTTGATCGGAGCCAAGAATGATATTTTACATCCTTGAACCTTAAAAAAAAAAAAAAAAAAAAAAAAAAAAACAGTGTCTAGGGTATTTACTTGTCATTTCATCTAATACAATTAACAGCAAGCCTTCAAAAAACCAGGCCTGCATATTCAGCCCTAACTCTTAAACAGCAGATGTTCTGATACCAAGAGGTTATTTGAGCTTTATGTCATTTCTGCCCAAATGTGCATCTACCAACCTTTCAAGTTCCAATCTTTCAAGTAAAGACCTCTGTGCTAAACGAATTCTTGAAAACAAACACTTCAGGTTCAGCTTCTCTTCAGGTGCATTATATGCAATCCTTCCAAATCGATGTTAGTCTGGCTCCTCTAAATTGTCCCCATTGCACTAAGTAACAGGGTAAAGAAAGCTTCATCCATGATGCTTTGAGCATCATCTATAGCAATGCATGCTGTGCTTTGGGTCAGCTGAAGTAGCCCATAATTTTATCTTAGCATTATAGACATTGTAATTTTCCACCGAAATTTAGATCTACGTTTTCCAGATGAGACTTTTTCACCAATGCTATTTCGCTGAGAAAGGTTTGAATTTGTCAGGTAGACACAGTTCAGAGTTAGAAGAGTGCCTTCATACCCCTGGACCAGGGGCTTACAGACCTGATTCAGATATTGTTCACCCAAGAGAGCCTGCCTGCAGTATCAGTGGAAGAAACACAACATTTTTAAGGGAAGTTTCTCCTGACCCTGGTGCCTATGCAACTGGAAGCCATGATGCTGGCCCTGCTTTTAGCTTGGCAGCAAAAACGAGGCCTCTTTGATGGCCTTGAGTGCAGATAATCCTGACCCTGTAACTCATAACCAGGATGGCAGGTTCTGGTTCACCTGCATACACTTTTGCTTCTAGATATGGAAAAAGAACTGAAGAGGAAACCCCTGGTCCAGGTTCTTACAATGCTGGTTACAGTATTAAAAGGGCCTTCTTTTTTCATAGCCAGAGTCAAACTTCTGTTTCTGTAGAAAAAAGTCCAGGTCCTGGTCCCCAGCTTCGCCTGCAATATACCAGGGAAACGATGGAACTTGCAGCTAAGCTGGGCTATCAATGCGCCATAGCTCATGCTTTGCTAGATTGTTTTCTGCCCTATGAGCGATGTAGTGGCATGTAACAGATGCTCAAAATCCAAGATGAAGTCAAATCCTTAGCAGATGAGTATGACCCAGACACAAAAAGTTTTTGAATGGACCATAAAAGTGTTCATGCCCTGCTGTAATTCACAGAAGGTAAACGGAAAAGCCATGCAGGACACACTTGCACTCTTCAGATGTGATATACCAGGATTTAAAACCCGCTAATGTGTTGCTCAAGACTAGAGCAGATGATAGCCCAGCACACAAGCTGGCTGATTTTCAACACTAAAATGGCGCATTTATCATTTCAGGGCTGCAATGCAATCTGAATGCATGAAGAAAAGGTACAATCAAATACATGGCACCAGAGATGAGGTTTGAAAACCAAGAAATGTCTAGTAACCACTCAAGAAAAGTAAATATTTGCAGTTTTGGTTTGCTTTGTTCTGAAATCTACCTGAAACGAATTTACAGATCATTCTAAAGCAGGTTTTGCTGCATGGATGGAAAATGGTAAATTTTGGACTGGTTTCTTTCCAAAAGAGCAAGGTTATGGGGAAATGTGGTGCACTGTAAGCAGGAGTAAAAATGCAGGGTTGCAAAACTGCATGCAGTTGTGACCTGCCAAATGGGGGATAACGCAGATGATTATACTGACACATGACTGCACAGCCCATTCAGCCATATTAGATCCTAATTCCAAATGCATCAGCCCCCTCTACATATACACAGACACATATATTTGGAGCTTTCACAAAAGACAGCAATCTTGGAGCTATAAAGATTTGCAAATGCGTTTGATTGCAATTTTAAAGCAGGGGGTGGGATTAAGACGTAGCATCTTTTGATATAAATATAAACCTCCTAAAGCCTAGTATGCTACTCTAATGAATCCACAAAACGACATGCGATGGATCTGCCTACAACTATAAATGCATATAAAGTTTGATTTTAATAGATGCTGGCCTGTTCCTCAAGATGTGGATTTTGACCCTCAACATCATCTGCAATAAAATCCCTTGCAGTCATCCACGCATTAGAAACCCCACGAACTCGACCACCAACAGCTTGAACACCATAAATATGTTGCTTTAAAATCTTCTTGTACACATTTCATAATACAGACAACATAATAAAAACAATCACAAAATACAAGAGGGAGATGTCCGAGAGAAACATATACTGACGAGAGAAACATATATTGACCTGCTCTTCAACAAGTGGATTTGCATCCTCAACAACATTCCTTGCAGTGGCCATGTATTAAAAGCCCCGTGACCTCCACAACCAAATTCAGAGACATCCTGAACATAATATGCAGTCTACATAAGCTTACAATTGAGGTACAATAGCTTACAATTGGTCTGGGAATTTTGTGACGGGTTTTTGGACAAGGAGCAAGCATTAAGTTTCATGTTCAAGAAGTTTTTCAATGAATGACCTTTGCTTATCATTAAAGGAGCTGCAACCTCTCTATGTACATTTGGCAAATTATCCTGCTTAAAGTTTACCATTAACTAGACCGTTTTATATATCAATAACACGTCACAGGGCTTCCAATATATTTACTTATTTAGAATGTCATAATCTGCCTGTTGGTACATTGCGATCCCTCTTCCCACAAGGCGACAATACGTGCATTGCCTAATAAGCTGATAAGAATGAGAAAGAGAACATTGTTCCAACATAGTAGCAGCCATGACACTGGCTATAAAGAAGGTATTGACTTATCTGATTGCAAGCAGTGGTCATGATAGATGCATCATCACATTCATACAAATTCAATGCCAAAAGAAGAATGTATTCTTTATAATGTAGCACTTGCCAATTCCTTAACATCCATTAGGGAATTCTTACATCCATCAGGGAATCCTTACAGAAGTGTGCCAGAAACAAATCAAAGCCTTGTATGCTAAAGATAATTTTGATGGTTTTCTTACCATCACCAGTCTTATACAACCTATGTTGGAAATTTTGCTTCTACTTAAAGCAGGTCAGCAGAATTCTGAACCTAGATAAAGCAGTGCCGAAGCTTTTCATTGATTCGTGCTCATCATATTCTTTCCAAATTGTACTACATTTAGAAACACCGTTTCTCCGTCATAGCCAATGATGCCATTTCTGCCAGCTTAGCTCGGATTGCTTCTTTCATGCTAACACCAAAGCTAACTTTCTCTACAACACTCTCTCTCCCACATACATATATAAGATAGATTATCAGTATTTGTCCTGGAAAGAGAACTTGGCGCTTATAACACTAGGTAAGTTATATGCTATACAGCATACTCAGTAAGCTTAATATCACCATTTATACTCCAGCACCAAGAAAAGCCATCCACAAGCTAATGATGCCACTGCATTTACAAGATCATGTGCCATATTGACACAACATTCATCAAGCAGATACGCCCTGCATCTATTAAACCTCCTAACAGCAAGCAACAGCAGGACACAGACACATGCAACCTCATATTATTTGCATACAAATAGTGCAAGAGCACCCACACAGCTTCCATGCTGGACATACTTTGCAATCGTCGAATTCCAGCAAAATACATCACAAGCAAGCATCCAATCAAAAACCGTCTATGCAAAATGAGCATTCCTACTTTTTAGTACATATCTACCAGCATGAATCCCAAAGAGACACATGTCCCCCAGCCAAACTTAGCTAGGTGAGACTGAACCTGAACCTGTCTACGCTTCACATTCACAACAAGGTCATCCATCAAATAGGAAGCTGTAAGTAATCTTTGACAGTCCCTCAAGATATTGGAAATGGAGCTATATGTATTTGCATTAAACAGAAAAGTACGCCAATCACAGCATGTCCAGATCACAAAATCTAGGTAAATTCTAAGAGAACACTAAAACTAAGGCAAATGCTAACCGGATCCTCATGTTCTTTTGGTCCAGCCATCCTCGACCACCAATAGCTGGCTCACGACCTCCAACGGCACACCTTCGACCTCTAATTGGAATTTGGAGCTCGAGTTCGATAAGTTTACTTAGGTAAAAATTCCATATTTTGATACGTATCTATGCACGTAAACTTAAAGGGAAAATTACCAAAATACCATTAAAGTTTCTCAAAATTACCAAAATGGCACTAAACTCAGTGGGATTTTGGGAAAATTGGCAATAAAGTTTTTGCAATGATCTGAATGCAAATGTGCCCTTCAGATGAATTGTAGATTAAGCTGAGATCTTTTCAACGAGCATAAGATCATTCAATTCTAATTCTAAGGCCACAATCTCAAGTTATGAGATTTTTCATTTCTCAAATTCTGAGGAACGCAAAAGCTTATAAGTTGGAATTTCAACTCCAATTCAAACGATCTTATGCTTGTTGGAAAGATCTTAGCTTAATCTACAATTCATCTGAAGGGTTCATTTGCATTCAAATCATTGGAAAAATGTTATTGCCAATTTTTCCAAAATACCACTGGATTTAGTGGCTTTTTGGTAATTTTGGCAAACTTTAACAGTATTTTGGTAATTTTCCCAAAATTTTTGGGTTTTATATTATATATATATAAAATTCGATAAGCTTGTATAAGATTTGATGTAAAGTCCGTTTTAGGTTAACTTGCAACCAAACTTTTTGGCTAGTCCAATTTCCCATTTCGAATCCTAGCTAGCCTATTCTAAATATCCTAGATGTAGGAAAAATATTTGGTAGAAATAAATGGGTTTTAGAGTGAAATCTGATAAGTTTGTAAGATTCGATAAGTTTGTATAAGATTCGATGTAAAATCTGTGTAAAGCTAACTTTTGCAGGCAACCTTGTTGGCTAGCTTGATTTCTAATTTGACCCCTAGCCTTGGCCTATTTTAAATATCCAGGGGGACTACGCTTGAAAAGATGAACATGACTTTCCCAAGTATTTCAAGTAAGTAATAATAATAATAATAATAATAATAATAATAATAATAATAATAATAATAATAATAATAATAATAATAATAATAAT